>VWZD01001087.1:704283-771976 GCA_013396695.1 Sakesphorus luctuosus | reverse complement strand
CACCCTGTGAGTCCCTGGGTGCTCAGTGCTGTGCCCAGAGTGGTGCTGGCACAGATCCTGAGGGAGCTGTAGATCCAAGCAGCATCCCCTCTGCCCACACCCCCTGACAGACCCTGCCCCAGGTGCCAGGGGGTCCAAACCTGCCTCCAGCTGAGCAGCACCTGCTCATAAATCCCCACGAGTCCTCCCACATCCTGTTTGCATCATCCTCCCTGTGCTTGGCTGGCACAGAACATGAGTAAAGGACTGACTCACAGGGCTGAGTTCCCAAATCTCAGGCAGTTTCTCAGTTCCCCTTGTCTTTTGCATTCAGATGCTTTTATAACCTTCATTACATGGAACAGGGCCCCAAATAGCTCTTGAATTCATAAATAGGGAGCCATCAATGGATTTTATTTTGCAATTATTGCCATAACCAAAGGGGAGATTTTGGGGCTGCTCGAATGTGCTGGGTAAGTAATGCCTCTCATTGGCCTTTAATTGGGAGGATTTGGTAAATGAGCTCTAAGGGCTCTATTAGTATTCATTAGGCAGGACCTGCCACACTTTTGCTGCAGGAATAATGAAAGAGAGCTGGTCCAGTGCAGGTTTATCCCAGGTATATTTTGTTGTTTCTTCCCAAATTCTGGTTGGGAAGGTCACAAAGTGGCTATTTTGGTTCCTGGCTGTATAATGGACAAAGGTGTGGGCACATCCTAATTTTCTTATAATTTTCAGGCCCAAGTTCACTGTCCAGCTGGGAAAGTGAGACCTGGAATCCAACTGGATCTTGGGTTTGGGGTTCCAAAACACTCCCATGAGCATCCCCAAGCTTTGGAATGTCTGGATGCTCCATCAGGCCCAAGATGCTGCCAGTGCTGGGGGAGGGAAAGAGGTGTCTGACCCTGCAAGGGACAAGGATGGAGCTCAGTGGAACTTTTCCCTCCTTTTCTTTGGTATTATTTTGTATCAAATGCATTTCAAACAGTTCATAAGAGTTATGTTATTATTTTTGGTTGGGTTTTGAAACACAAAGCAAACATTTCATTTGAAAAATAAACCAACTGCAAGAAAACCCCAAAGCCTGGATCCAGAGCCCAGAAGGTTTCACAAACCCACACCTTGCTGAGGACATTTTTCTGAGCAGATGAATGAAAATTTGACCTATTGAGGGTTTCAATGTTCTCCAGGGAGTGGCAAACCCTTGAGGAGGACGGAGGGTGAGCTGAGGCTGAAACAGGGTCTGCAAAGGGGTGAAAATGCCACCCCAGAACCCACCAGGCTCCTGGATTTATGGTGGAGAAGAGGAGACTGTGGGAGAACATCCACACCAGAGGCTTTGGCAGGAGCAGGAGGCAGCACAGGGCAGAGTTGGAGGCAACAGAGCACGGGAACAAACCTGCTGGCAGAAATCCCCTCTGCTTGTCAGGGTGGGAGGGTCTGATGGAATAAATATCAATGTAATGGAGGATGTAAAATAATAACCCCAAACATGCATGGGGAGCTCTGCTTAGAGAGTTATGGGTTTGTGGTGGAGATGCCAACTCAGATGTTGCCAAGTGATGAATGGCCTGGAATTGGGCAGATCTGGGCCCCAGTCTGAGGAGCTGAGTGAGAAATGACCAAGGGCAGAGCAGGGCTGGGGCTGCAGAGAGCAGCAGGTTCCTCCAGACAGACCTAACAAATGACTGAGGGGAGGTGGAGTAAAAAAAACAACTCAAAACCAATCAGGAAAGCTATAAAAAACTCTATTAAAATATAATGAAGGCTGAGAAATTCAGAATATTACAATTTTCAGCTTCCCAAAAGGCCCATTAAATCAGCAGAGAGGAGGAGCGTGGGCTCTCACTCCTTGGAATACTGATCCGTCAGCCAGTGGGGGCAGCTCATCCTCAGGGGATTGGTTACCTGTGGAGAATGCAGTGCCACCCTCCAGCCCCCAGCACCCCCTGGCACAGGGCACTGAGGCCCAGGGGAGGGGAAGAAGCCACGTTGGTGTTTCTCAAAGGAAGGGCAGGTCAAGCAGCCACAGCTCCCTCTAAATATTGAAATGGCACCAGAGCAGCCCATGGGGTGTGTTGCCCAAGGGCTGAGGCTGAATAAATGAAATTGGCCTTTCCCACCTCCTCCTCTGGCAGTTGGTAAATATTTGGAGTGCTCAGGCACAAACATTTTGGGAATAAACCCACACCACGCTTGGAATTTGACAGCAAATAACTCCATGCTGCCAGCTCGGAGGGAAGAAATGATTGCTGGTTTCTGGTTAGGTCAGAATAATGAGGAATTTAGTTAACTTGTTGCTTAAAGGCATCCGAAATTACCAGTAAATTATGTAAACTGAACTGTTATTGATCTTTTCATCCATTGCAGGGGCAGGCGAGGAGCAGCACACCCAAGTGAAGGGCACGTGGTGTTAATGCGTGGAAAGACAAACCTGAGCTGCTTTTCCTGAGAGCCCAGCAGGGACTCTGCTGGCTTTAATGGACTTCAGGCATCCTGAGAGTTCCACTTAGGGCCTGAGCTGTGGTGTGTAGGCAAAGCATGAATGATTCAGGTGTTTTTCTCAGCTGGAAGAAGCACAAGCACCTCCTCTTGCTCTTCAAGGACAGAGAATAAATTCAGTGCATCCTTCTCCCAAACTCCAGGAGTTTGCACGTCTGCATTCAGGGCAAACTCACTGAAATCACCATGTGAGTGTTTCTGTGGGGCTAAAAGAGCAGGGCAGAGCTCAGCACTCCCTAAAACCACCCTGTGAGTGTTTCTGTGAGCCCAACAGAGCAGGGAGAGGCTCAGCACTCCCTAAAACCACTATGAGAGGTTCTGGGAGCCCACACTGAGCAGGGAGAGGCTCAGCACTCCCTAAAACCACTATGAGAGGTTCTGGGAGCCCACACTGAGCAGGGAGAGGCTCAGCACTCCCCAAAATCACTGGGAGAGGTTCTGGGAGCCCACACTGAGCAGGGAGAGGCTCAGCACTCCCTAAAATCACCCTGTGAGTGTTTCTGTGAGCCCACACTGAGCAGGGAGAGGCTCAGCAGCACCAGCCACAGATAGAAACACTCCTGGGAGAGCCTGAACTCGCTGCACTTCCCAGCCCTTGCATGGAATAATTGCATAACTGTGCTGGAGCAGGAGCTGGAGGAGCCCTGGAGAGATGGGGCAGGCACAGGAGGGGAGGAATTCCAGCTGGAAATTTCCAAAGGAGCTGTCCGGGAGGTGGCAGGAGGAGAAGGGAGTAGAGGCTGAGCCAGGGATGACAGACCACGAGCTGGAAGGGCCCAGGGGGTTTCCCTACAAAGCAATTTAGAATTTTGTATTTTTATACACAATGCAGAATAAAAGGTGTTTCATAAAATCCCAGAATGGGTTGGGAGGGACCTTAAAGCCCATCCAGTGCCACCCCCTGCCATGGGCAGGGACACCTCCCACCAGCCCAGGGTGCTCCAAGCCCTGTCCAGCCTGGCCTGGGACACTCCCAGGGCTGGGGCAGCCACAGCTGCTCTGGGCACCTGTGCCAGGGCCTGCCCACCCTCACAGGGAAGGATTCCTGCCTTCAAAAATCCTCCATTCCCCAAAACAGAGCCAAGAACAACCCCCTGTGACCTGTGTGGGAACAGCCTAGGGATGGAAAACCCTCCCGGGACCGACAAAGAGCTCTTGATGCCCCCTCGGGCCGGGCTGGGCAATGCATGGACTGGGCAGGTCAACTCCTGTCACTAAGGAAATAATATTGGGAATAATTTCTTGGGATCAGAATTTACCCCACTGGATAAGACACCCGAGGTCTGGCAATGAAAGAGCTGTTAAATCCACTGCAAGGCTCCATCCCCTCTCCTTGTGGAGGAAAAAATGGGGAATTCTGTACTATTGATGGAGATCCTGCAGGTTGTTTTCTATCAGAGGAGCTTTGCTGGTTCCAGTCAATTATCCATTTTAAGTCACAAAAAGAATTACTTTTCGGGGTGGGAAGAAGAGGGGTTTGTATCACATTGATGATCTAAACCTGATCCTGCTGCTGCCAACGATGGTATCCCACCCATCAAAAAGGGAACTAAAATGGTTCCAAGCCTGGAAAAGTAATCCTGAGAGTATCCAAAGCTGAACCATGCCCTGGTTCCTCCCCTCCCAGGGCAGCCCTGCCCAGGCTGGCACAGTCAGGGCTGGATTTGGGACGTGAATAATAGAAATATTCACCTACAGCAGTGATAGAAAAGATGAGATTTCTCCTAAAATGAACCTTCCCAGCTCTATGAGGTGTGTGAAAATTCACTCTGAATGGGAAGAAACTACAACATCTGCATCAGAAATGGTGCTCAGGGACTTGTGCAAGAGCTGGGTTGGAATGTCACAAAGAGATGAGCACAATAATGGAATATTGATAAATGAACCCAGTAATGGAGTATTGACAGATGAGCCCAGCAATGTCCCGTCCCTGAGCCAGCCATGTGAGCTCACACAGCCTGGCAGGGAGGAATGACCCCTGGGCTGAGGCACAGGGTGGGCTCTCAGTGCCCTGGGGGCCTGTGCTGTGCCAGCTCAGCTTGGCAGGAGGTGCCTGTGGCTGTGAAGTGTCGGTGTGTCCCCCCTGCCTTGGCATGTGGTTCTACACACTCTGTTTGGATGTTCTGATGTGTTTTAGGGAGCAATTCCAAAGGCAGAGATGCTGAGGGGCCCCAGGAGGCACCTCCTGCTCTGGCCCCAACCCGAGTCCATCCTTATTTTCCTCCCAGCCAAACCCAACTCTGCCACCTGTGCTTTGAACATCAGGGGGGTTGGGCCCAGTCCCCCTTTTCCCATTGCTGCAGGTTTCCAGGAACATCAAATCATACAAACCTTTAATAACTGGGTTAACACACAACACTCATGAAGTCCTGCACTCACCATATAAAGCACATTATTTGTGCTGAGAAGGAAATAAAATGAATCCAGGGGACTTTGAGCACTCAGGAGTAACAGGGAGCCTGGGAATTGTCCCTGTCAAAGGAACTTGCACTGGGAAATTATTAGAAGTCTCATCTTTGCAGCTTCAGGTGCTGGTGAGAAAGTCCCTGGTGGTGTGGGATGTCTCCCACTCTGGAATGGCTCAGCCCTGTCACTCCTCTGCCACCAGCCAGGCAAGGACACAAAGACACGACCCCCTGGCCATGAGCACCCCCAGCCAAGAGTCTCTTGCAGCCAAAATGCTCCTAAAACTCTGCTTGTCTTGGCCACAAAGAGTTCATTTTCCAGCGTAAGGGCCCTTCCCTGCAGGTGGCAGCACCGGGGCTGGTGACACTGCGGACAGGAGCTGCCCAGGGGGACGTGCTGACCCAGGGTGCCCTCTGTGGGCACCTCTGCCAGCCGGGGACACTCTGTGGGCACCTCTGCCAGCCGGGGACACGCGGGGGACACTTCCATCCCTCGAGGGATATTTGCTGTCTGTCCCCTGCTGTCACTCCCCCTAAAATCAGCTCCCTTGCCCCGGTTTGGGGGCTCTGGGCACTCGGAGGGTTTAGAGCAGCACGAGGGTTCACATCCCATGGGGAAGGATTTTTTTCTGCTCCTTTAGAGCTGGGATTTGATTTTTCCCCTCCCCTGGAGCACAGAGGGGTTTTTACCCCCCCCAAATGCCACGGGGTGCCAGGCAGGGGGTTCCTTGCCCAGCCTCACCCCTCTGGCTGTGCCACACCTGGCACTAACAGAGACAAACATTGAGCACTTCCAGCTTTTTCAAGGTATCAAAGCTTCCTCCTGATTTCTTGAGCGGTTTTTCCAGTAAGACAAAAACACCAAAGGATGTTTAGCTCTGCTGACATAAAAGAACCCCGGAGCAAAATAGAAAAGAACATCTGCCTGCAGATCCAGCCAGGAGCCAACACTGCACCCAAGACACAAATGAGAAAACTCTAATGAAATAATTATGATTTTCTTGAAATTGGAGACAAAGAACCACCCACACAGCCCCTCACTAAGAGCTGCCCTCAGCCGCCCCTCCTGCCCTCTCTGCCAGCCCTGAGAAGGTGAGAACCAGCCCAGCCTCTCCTTTTGTTTATTCAGAACACCTGGGAACAATCTCTTGCAGAACATAATCAGCTTTTAATTAACAGGCAGGTCATTTGTCACCTGAACCTGTTGAGCAGCCAGTGGAGCTCCTGTGCAGTGTGGGGCATTCTGTCCTCCCTGCCTGAGGGGCCTCTGCTTGCAGGAGCTCAGCTCGTCTTTGAGGCAGTACTAAAAAATAAGAGTTTATTTTTTGGTAGTGTTTCTGGGCCATTTATTAGGGTATGACAGTTTATTAGGGTATGACAGTTTTTTATCTGCTGGTGATGAGCTGTGCTGAGCCCCCTCTCCTGGGGCTGCAGATGGTGTGGAACCAGCTGGGGCAGGGCTGGGGGGTGCTCCGAGCAGCAATTCCAGGTGTGCTCCAGGGGATGCTCCGAGCAGCAATTCCAGGGGATGCTCAGGGCAGTTGTCCCTCCCATTTCCCTGGTGTGTCACAAGGTACAAGATGCTCTGCTGGCTCTTCCCTGCCCTGCTGCTCTGAGGGATTAGATGGAAAACCACGGCACGAAGAGGAGCTCAGAGGAAGGGGCTGTTTTAAGGAAAGCCTTTTTCAGACGTTCCTGAGGAGAGGGGACCTGGGCACCACCAGCCATGTTTTCCCAGGAGCCTGCTTGGGAAATACCCCCAGAATTCAGGTTAAAAATCCCGTGGATGAAGGGAAACACTTGAAGGCTTTTCCCTTGAGTGTGTGTGGAGGTAAAAAGCTCAGTAAGCATTTTACAGGATGGTTGGGAAGAGCGAGTTTTACTGGGGAAGGGGTTTATTGCCTTCCTGGGGGTGGCTCTCCAAGAAGCTGCTGTTCCCCAGAGCTGCCCTGGCGTGGGCTCCCTCTCAGGGCCAGACAGTGCAGGAGACAGGAAAACACCAAAGCCAGAGGAAAGCCATGGAGAACTTTCTTTGTTGATAGCTCTGGGCAGCAAAATGCTTTCTGGCATGTATTGATCCAGCAAAAAGTCTATGATATATAATAATGCCACTCTGTCATTTTCTAGCCAATTCTTTCTGCTCCACATCCCTGGGATTTCCCAGCCCAGCATTATGAAGTGGGCAGAGAGCAGCCTTGGGTTTGAGTTTGCTGAAAGGATGGAGATGGAGCTGCTGCTGGAGCAGCCACTGAGATCCTGCAGGGCAGGCTGGGCAAGAGGTCACCCCCCTTGGCCCAAACACTGAGCCCTGGAGTGGCAGCTCACCTGAGTGACAAACAGAGTCTCACCCTCGTAGGACTTCAATTAAAGTTTATTATATGATAAAAGCAATTTCAGCATGCTGGGTACGATGGACGCCAGCATTGCTCACCATCATACCCTCTGTGCCCTGTGTTCTGTGGGCAGGGCACCCTCTGTGTTCCGTGGGCAGGGCACCCTCTGTGCCCAGTTCTCCTTGGCCAGGGCACCCTCTGTGCCCCATGTTCCCCAGAGCAGCTCAGCTGACGTGGTTTGCTGCACAAAGTGTCCCACACAACCTGTCTGGGAAATGCAGTCCCGGCCCTCATTAAGCACAAAGACACTGCAAAACCCCCGACTTTGCAGTATCTGTTTACTCCCATCTCCTGGCCCAGCTGTTTGTTTTGGTGGCCTTCCAGTGCCCTGGGCAGGCAGGTCAGTCCAGCCACTCACAGTAATCCTCCCTCCTCTGCTCAGCCCACAATGATTATCTTTCTCTCCTTTTTTCTCTCTTCTTCTCTGTAGTAATAAAGTTCTTCAGTTGTCCCTGAGGGTGTCTGACCTACAAGAGAGAGGTGCCCAAGGGGATGAGTGGCCCCCAAAGCAGGACCATCTCCAGCTGGATTTTTATGGGATGTTGTCAAGTCAACAACAAACCTGCTGTTTCTTGGTGGTCAGATGGAAACTCCCAGGCATGGGCAGATGTTGCCTGGTGGGACGGGAAAGCAGGAGTGGTGCAGGACAGGGGAGTCCTCCATGGGCACTGCTCACTCTGGGCTGTGTGCAGTGAGAGGACATGGACCTGTTTCCCAAGCCTGCCTGGCTCAGCAGGGCTGGCACTGCCCCCATGGCATCGCTGCCACCCCTCTGTGCTGCCACCTTTGGCTGTATCTGGGTGTGGAGTGTGGGATGCCCTGGGAACACTTCCCTACTCCACATTTTCCCTCCCTTCAGCTGTACCCCCTGACATCAGGTACCCCCTGTGTGCTGCCAGCCCTCAGGAAACACCTTTCCCTCTTGTCCCAAAGCCCCCCCAGCTCTGGGGTCTCTGTCTCAGGGCAGGAGCACCCGGAGAGCCACCACTTCAGGGCTCCTCCTGCTCTGGTTCTGCACTCCTCGTTTCTGGACTGCTTTGGATTCTCCTGTGCTTCCTGGGAGATGCTGAAAGCACCTGCTGGAGTGATGACCAGCCCAGAGATACCCCCCAAAGAGGGCACCTTCCTCCTCTGGGTCCAGGACCAGCCCAGGCTGCCAATCCAGCAGTGCCAGAGCACCGAGGGCTTGTGGCTCCTCACCCTTCACCTCCTGATGCTCCAGAAACACCCAGGCCTTGACCTTAAAACATCCCAAGGCGTATTTCCTTGGATCTGTATTGCACAGAAAGCAGATCAAATACCCCAAAGCTCCAAAGGATGTTTATCTTGGTAGAATTAGTGAAGGCCAAGTCGCTACTTTGATGTTTTTCTGCTCCCAGACAGATGTTAATCCTTAATGAGTTCCATTTGCCTGAATCCAGGAGCACCATTTATCCCACCTGACCTTTGCTGCACCCACTTATTAAGTGTTATAAATAACTGCTCTTAATATGCAGTCAGTGTCCAAGTGCCTTTCATAGTGATTCAGGAACAATCACAAATTAATCCCTCACTAATAATTCCTCAGATATGGGGATAGAAAGGAGCCTGCATTTGCATCTCTCCCCAGAAGGAAGTCACCTCCCTGAGACATGTGCTGGTTTGCAAACTGCATTAGTCAATGGCTTAGCACAGTCACTCTCACAAGAAATTATGATAAGCCATGGGGGAGATCTCATTTTCCTTAAAAAAATGGCAGACAGAACAGCCTGAATGACTGCAGAGGGATGCACTGCCCTGAGAAACTGATTGCTCAAATCAATCAGGCTTTGTTAGGGAAAAGTATTGGGCAAGTTTAAATCAGATACAGCCATAGCTTTGTCTTCAATAAACAAGTAGCAGTCGGGATTTCATTGGAATGTGCACCCTCTGTGTGGCACAGCAGGGACACAGCAGGGACACTGCAAAGGCTCCTGAGAAACACCCTCTGGAAATTCCCAGGAGAGAATCATGGAATCACAGAATGGTTCAGGTTGGAAGGACCTTAAAGCTCATCCCATCCCACCCCTGCCATGGCAGAGACACCTCCCACCAGCCCAGGCTGCTCCAAGCCCTGTCCAACCAGAATAGCTGGAAAGCAACTCAAAATGTCACAGATCACACCTCCCCACAACCAGCAGGGAGGAAACAACCTCCAGGCCACCCATCCCAAAGTACTGATCTGTTTGTAAATTAATTGTAAATATTTACACATATGGGGTTCAGCTCTGGGGCTCCAACAGCACAAGGACGTGGAGCTGCTGGAGAGTCCAGAGGAGGCCCCGGAGATGCCCCAGGGCTGGAGCCCCTTTGGAGCCAGGCTGGGAGAGCTGGGGGGGTCACCTGGGGAAGGGAAGGCTCCAGGGACACCTGAGAGCCCCTGGCAGGGCCTGAAGGGGCTCCAGGAGAGCTGGAGAGGGACTGGGGACAAGGGAGGGAGGGACAGGACACAGGGAATGGCTTCCCACTGCCAGAGGGCAGGGATAGACGGGATATTGGGAAGGAATCCTTCCCTGTGAGGGTGGGCAGGCCCTGGCACAGGTGCCCAGAGCAGCTGTGGCTGCCCCATCCCTGGGAGTGTCCCAGGCCAGGCTGGACACGGCTTGGAGCAGCCTGGGCTGGTGGGAGGTGTCCCTGCCCATGGCAGGGGTGGAAATGGATGAGCTTTAGGATTCCTTCCAACTCAAACCACTCGATGTGATTCTCTGATTTCCCCCTCTTTAATTCTGTATTCAATGAGGAAGGCAATTAAATCCCTGTCCCAGCCCCTGCCAGGGCACCTGAGGTGACCTGCAGAGCTCAGAGCAGTGTTTGCTCCTCAGCAAGTGAGACAAGCCCAGAGTGAGCACTGGGTATTTCAGTAGTGGGGGTGATGCCTTTGCCAGAACCCCCAGTTCTTAATTGCCAGCTTTGATCTTTGTATCTGTTTGAATGAGACCATCAAACTGTGCTTCAAACCGGCCTGTTAGTCAAAGGAGGATACAAATATACAAAGGGTACCATTGACTGAAAAAATCCTGAGAAAACCTCTCCTGGAGGGAGCCCAGTCTGGTTTGTGAATCTTTAATATGCATTTCTGCAGCTCTTTCAACACTCAGCAAATTCATATTCTCTGTGACAGAGCAGACATTTTCATGAAGCATTTATAGCAGCCAAGCAAAATAACCATATTTCCTTTTTCCCAGAGGTTTTGGGGACTCTGCTCCCAAATCCCCGTCTCCCTTATCGACACATAAACAGCCAAGAGATCAAATAATAAAATGGAAGTGCAATTAAAGTGGTTTTCCCTCTTTCATAGGAATAAATGTGCAAACTGTGGCTGTTCTGCAGACCTGCAACATTTATGAGCATAAATGAGAGCAGGGAAGGGCTGAGCAGGAGGGAAGAGCAAACCAGGGCAGCTCCTCTGGCATCAGACACAGCCCACCCTCTGGGCATGTCCCAGCCTGGGGACAAGGGCTCCTTCCTCAGAAAAATGGCTTTAATCCATCACCTGATGAAGTTCCCTCCTTGCCACCACTGGCAGATTACTCAGAGGTTTCAGTTCCTTTGGCCAACCCAGCAGCACTTCAGTGAAAGAAAACACCACAATGAGACACTATTAATGCACATTCTTTGTTAGGAAGCACAATTTCCATTTGTTCCAACCTCTCTTCACACCTCCAAAGGCAGATTTCAGAGTGGAAATGGCAACCAAAATAATTGCCCATCTCCTTTTTGCTGCTGAGGTTTCTCTGCCTGGTCAGCACAGCCCAGTCCAAGGCAGGCTGAGCTGGGGGCCAGCCCAGCACCAGCTCCAGGCTCCAAGTGGCCACAGCCCTCCTGGTCACCCCCCAGACCCACCTCATGCTGCCACAAACCACCACCCAACAGGACTCATTGTGCAAATTCCAGCACAGAATGGGCTTGGGGGTTTGGCTTTGGGATTTGGAGGTTTGCTTTTTTCTTTCTCTTTTCTGACCCAAAGGTCTTTTTATAAACTTGTGTTTGCCCCTTTATCCATCTTTGGCTTTATCAGAGGTGAATCTGTGTGTGTGTCACTGGAGCTCCTGGTTGGATGGTCCTGGCACAGGATGGAGGTGCCTCTGGAATTGCACCCCTTGATCCACTCCCTTGGTACCCCAACACTGGAATAGTGACATTTGTCATTGACAGACTCAGAGAATCAATGGAGAGAGAGGATTCTCCATCCTTTAATGTGGTGGCAGAATTCCTGAGGGCTGGAGGAGAGACCTTTGGGGAGCCCAGGGGGTTCCTCAGCCCTTCCTTCTGTGGGGGTCCGTGGTGGCCCAGCCCTGGGGTTGTCCCTCCTGACACCTCAAACATCTCAGCTTTGGACTGACCTGCTCTGTTTGCTACAACCTGGTAAGTCACAGGGATGTGATTTTTCTGCCCTTAAAGTTGTTGGGTTTAACCAGTGGCAGAAAGATGAGATTCCACAAATCTGAATCCTCTGCCTTTTATAAGTCACTCGATATTTTTCATTCCAAATGACTCCAATAAACTTGGCTTGCTGGTCAATTTAGCAAGACAAGTGTTTCTGGTGAGCTCAGGCAAGACAAATAAGCAGGTTGCAGTAATATGACTCGTAATTTCATAGAAATTATTAAAAAATCATAAAGGAGTGTTGCTTCCCACTAATTGCCCATTCACAGCCGGATTCCCATCACTTCCCTCAGGAGCTTCTCCAGCCAGGCCTTTCAAAACATCCAGGAGCCTGGAGAAGGCATTTGCAATGATGGATTGGATGCAGCCATCTATAAAAAGTCGAGGCTGGGCAAAGGAGAGCAATATCTGAGTTTTCCTGGGGTTTATGGGCAGCAAAGCCCCAGCTCTGTGGTTCCTGAAACCCCCTGCCTGGAGCAAAGATCTCCATTCCCAGTGAATCTGCCGCAGGGTCAGGGAAAGAGGCAAAAACTGGTCCTTTGGTTCCCCTGAGGTGATTAATTGGGGATTGATTCAGAAGTGCAGCCCCTCTGAGGTGCAGGGACAGAATCCCAGGATGGGCTGGGGCAGGAGGAGCTGCAAGCCTGGCAGGACAGGGCTGAGCTCTGGGTGGAGCTGCCAGCCTGCCCCGAGGTTTTGCCAGGGTCTGCACACAGGGGAGTTCTCTGTGCCACCCTCAGGAGTGGCACCTCTGTCTCTGACCCACCTGTGTCCCTGTCCCAGCCCTGTCCCTGTCCCAGCTCTGTTCCTGTTCCACCTCTGCCCTGTCCCATCTGTCCCTGTTCCACCACTGTCCCTGTCCCATCTCTGTCCCCATCCCACCTCTGTCCCTGTCCCAGCCCTGTCCCTCTCCCATCTCTGCCCCTGTTCCCCCCCCGTCCCCATCCCACCCCTGTCCCCATCCCACCTCTGTCCCTGTCCCACCCCTGTCCCTGTCCCAGCTCTGTCCCTGTCCCACCCCTGTCCCTGCTCCACCTCCATCCCTGTCCCATCTCCCTGTGGATCCCGAGGCTGTTCCCACCATGGAGGGCTGAGGCTGCAGCCTCAGGTCTGGCTCTGCTGGAGGAGACTCTTTAAATCATGCAAAGAGTAATTATTCATAAAGCACTTTTATGAGCCACAGCTTTTTCTCCATCAACACAGTTTTCCCTGCCCTGAAAGATGATCCAATTGGTGCTGCTGTGTCACCACCCTGTCCTGTCCCTGTCCCTGTCCCTGTCCCTGTCCTGTCCCTGTCCCTGTCCCTACCCTTAATCCTGCCGGAAAAATTGCTGCCATCTACTCCTACTTTTCCAGTGCAGCAACTGCTGCAAACCTGACCCAGAATTCCCTGTGAAAACTCCCCAGTTCCCTCTGGATACCCAGGAGAATTCCAGCCAAAGCAATCCTGACTCTCCCTGGTGTTTCTTCTTCCCACTGAGATGTTTGGTGCATTTTGGTGCCCCATCAGCTCCCAGAGTCCAGTGGCTCAGAGAACAGGGCTCAGGTTCTTGCAGGATTCAGGAATGTTATCTATGGATAAAGGAAAGCCTTTTAGAAATTAAGTTGTTGCCAAATCTTGGGGAAAACACACAAAGATAAGAGAGCACCTGCAGCACTGGGGGTGATGGAGGCTCTTTCTGTGTAAGCAAAAAGAGGTTTTTTCAGTTTTGAGTTTAATTTGAATATAATTTGAATTTGTGTTTCTGCATTTTGAGTTGTACATGACAATATAGAATATCAAGAACCCTTTCAAATAACCACAATCCTCCCCCATGTGCTGCCAAACTAAAATACAGCCATTTTTGCCAGCAAAGAAGTGTCTTGCAGCTCTAGGTAATAAAAGTCCTTCAGCCAGAGTGAACCACCTCTCTCCAGAGGCAACAGAGTCATTACAACCCCGGAACTTTATAGATTCTTATTTTCATTAGTTCCTTATTTAATGAAAGAATAAACCCACACGCTCCAACACCCTCACACAGCACAGAGACAAAGCCCCAGGAAAGTCTGTTCTAAAGAAGGAAAAACTTACATTTTGCTGCACAAGCTTCTTCCCAATCTTCCCAAAAATCTGCTCAGACTTACAGATTTCAGTGGGATACTGTGGCTATGGGGAATTCTGGGTAGAATGTACTTTTATATATTAAATATTATATTTTATCATAGAATCACAGGATAAATTATAAATTCTGGTGTCCAGCTGCACATCCTGGCACGAGGACGTGGCCTGGGTGACCTCACCCACCTTCTGCTCCTCCTGCCCAGGTCCTTTCCAGCCTGAGTTATTCTATGATAAGCTTTAAAACCATTAAACCAAACTCTAAATGGCTGGTTTTATAACAAATTCATCCTCTGCAAGTTTGAAAACTCGCTTTGCTTGTGGAGCACATTTTCTCCTGGAACTTTGTGCTTCTGCCTTTATTCATGCCGAGTGTTTTGGTGCTAATTGGACATTATTCTGTGGCTGCTTTATGGAGGGGAACCACGTTCCTCTCTGCCCTTCTTGCATCTGCCACGGGGACAAAAGCTGAGCCTGCACCTGTCCCTGCCTCAGACACTCAGGCGCTGAGCAAAGTGCCAGCAGTGACTCAGAATGGAAATAAGACTCATTTCTTTGGGGCTCAGAATGGAAATAAGAGTTGATTCCTTCAAACACTGCTCTGTGGCAGCTCAAGGCAGCCCATCCTGGGCTCTGCTCACCAGCTTCTCCCAGTGCTTCCTCAACAACCCTGAGACAAAAGGAGAAAATGCTCATTCTTCTCTCCCAGACTGATGCACATCTGCTCTAGTCCCTATTTGCATTTTTTGACATCAGCAAGGCAGGGTTAAAATACAAGAAAATGGAAGAAAACCAGAGGATGTGTCACAGCCCCCAGGCTGGGCCACCCTGCACTTCAGTTTGCCAAATAGCCCCAAAATTTTGGTAGAAATTGGTTTAATAGATCCCCTGAGGGGTGAGGGCCCAGGGACTGAGGTCGCCATCCCTGGGGGTTGGTAAGACTTGGCTGAGTGAAGCCTCAGGTGACCTGGGATGGTGGCACTGGATGAGCCCCAAGGTCCCTTCCAGTCCACATGGCCAAGGTTTGGATTTCCTGGGGCTGCTGGTTTTGTTAGGGTTGAGTCCAAACCATTGCCCCAAGTGTGGGTTACAAAGACCATGGGCTTCATGTGCTGCTGAAGGTTTCTGGCCACCAAATCTTCCCTGTGAGGGTGGGCAGGCCCTGGCAAAGGTGCCCAGAGCAGCTGTGGCTGCCCCAGCCCCGGGAGTGTCCCAGGCCAGGCTGGACAGGGCTTGGAGCAACCAGGGCTGGTGGGAGGTGTCCCTGCCATGTCAGGGGGTGGAACAAGATGAGCTTTAAGGTCCCTTCCAACCCAAACCATTCTGGGATTCTGTGCCCATAAATTATTTCTGGTAGATTGTGCATGACTTGCCTGCAGGCAAAGACACGGAGATCAAACTCCATCCCTTCCAGGGAAATCCAACAGCAATATTTGAGCTCTGAGAAAACCCAGTTTATTTCATGCCTGTAGTGAAACACCCTCAGAAATGATCTGAAATGGAGATGGAACCTGCTCCAGGCTGCCCACACAGATCAGGTTGCTGGGACACCAAAGACACGTTGAAGCAAACACCCAAAACGAGCCCAATCTGTCGATAAAAGCCAAGCACGGAGTTTCCAAGACAAGCAGTGTCTCCCCTGAGTTTCCTGGCAGTGATCCCTACTCCTGCAGAACACCCTGGGAGCCAAATCTCTGCGTTTGTCAGAGAGGCAGCAATAGATATTTGATGAGCTCTATGAATAGAGTTGTTGATTCACTGGAAAATGCAGGAAAAAGCAGGGAAAAACAAATCAAGTCAATTTAAAGTGCTGACACATTCCTGGATTGGGGAGAGAAATGTAAAAAGGATTTGGAAGAGAGGGAAGAACTTGGTAGCCCACACAGAAGAATGAATTTCTGATTTGATATTAAGTATATTTGGAATAAAATTACCAAGTGTGATCTGAGAACTAAAAAAAAAAAACCTTTTAGAAAAATCCCTGGAAATGGAAATATTGAGTGATGGCATCAGTGCTTAGAACTGTGATTCCATTTTGTTGTTCCCCAGTTGCACAAGTGCAAGGATAAATTCTTAATTCAAAATATTTAGATATTTTAACTCAAAAGGAGACTTTTCATGAATTATAGTTTCATTTTCCTCAGACTGTTCCCATTGAAAACCATCACTCCCAGTGAGGACTGAGAGCCAAAGGACAAGTGCCACAGGGGCACATGGAGGAGGCTGAGCCAGGAGGGACCCACTGGGATCATCAATCCAACCCTAACCCTGCACAGACCCCCAGGGAGGGACCCACTGGGATCATCAATCCAACCCTAACCCTGCACAGACCCCCAGGGAGGGACCCACTGGGATCATCAATCCAACCCTAACCCTGCACAGACCCCCAGGGAGGGACCCACTGGGATCATCAATCCAACCCTAACCCTGCACAGACCCCCAGGGAGGGACCCACTGGGATCATCAATCCAACCCTAACCCTGCACAGACCCCCAGGAGTCCCACCCTGCACCCCAGAGTATTGTCCAAATCCTCACTGAACTAGAACTGTCCCATTCCAGTGCCTGTTGGGAGCTGGAAAGGTGGGATGGAGGCAAAGCTTGGCCCCCACCTCCTGAACAGGAGGTCAGGAAGGTCCCAGGGGCCACACAGTGCCCCACAGTCACCAATGGCACCACCAGGATGGGAAACGGTGCTCCAGGGTTTTTAGCCACTAAAAACACTTCTATAAAATGCATTTCTAAAGCGCATGGGAAGAATAATTGAATTGTTCTCTACCACGGTGGGACTTTGCATCATGTGTTTTATAACATGTACCATCACATATGGCCTAACCATGATAAAGTCTGTAACAGCCATGATATAACATCAATATAATCTTGACAGAGGGACAGCAAAGGGGGGTTTGACAAAGGTCAAACAGCCCTGCAGAGAATTCCTTCCCTTCGATGCCCTCTGATGTATGTACACAGTGAGGGGGCTCCAGTATCTCTGCCAAACAAGTTTAATTTTGTTCTCTGTAACCAACAAGGCCAAGGAAAAAAAAAGCCCTTTTGTTCCTGGGGCTTGGAGGATGAGTGTTGTGTTAAAGAGCAGATATTCATTCCCAGCAGAGGGGAAATGCCACTGGAATCAGTGCAATAAAGTGAAATGTCAGATAAGTCAGTGGATTAACGAGAAAAGCCAGAACAGACTCACAGAATCACAGAAACATTGAGGGTGGAAAAGAGCTCTGAGATCATGGAGCCCACCCTGTGCCCGATGCCCACCTTGGCAAAGCCCTGCCAACCCATGGAGCCCACCCTGTGCCCGATGCCCACCTTGGCAAAGCCCTGCCAGCCCATGGAGCCCACCCTGTGCCCGATGCCCACCTTGGCAAAGCCCTGCCAGCCCATGGAACCCACCCTGTGCCCAATGCCCACCTTGACCCCCAACCCAGAGCACTGAGTGCCACCCCCGGGCTGTGCCACCCCCAAGCTCTGCCGCCCCCTGACCTGTCCCTGTCCCACAGTGGCCAAGGGACATCAGATCCTCCTATTCTGCTCATTTCATGGCATTTTCAGCCATTTCAGAGCAGTTCAAGGCATTTTCACTTCTTTTCCCAAGAAATCCTGACTTGCTCCTCTCCTTTTTCCCAGAAAAATGTATTTTGGAGCCAGGGGAGGTGGTGGTTGGGGTGACAGAGCCCAGGGAGCCCCATGTTCACCCACAGCCAGGTGAGGTTTCCATCCCATCCTGCTCAAGATCTTCCCAGTTTAGAAAAGCTTCTGTAGCCACTTTCTAAGTTTCTATATCCAGTTTACAAAACTTTTAAAAGCAGAAAATCATCCAGTTGAATCAAAAAGCCACTTTCTTTTTACACTAAAAACTCAATTTCATTTATTTATTTATCTTTTTAATGTCTCACTGGTCAGGAAGCAATGCAAGACCGAGAATTTCTCTTTTTATTTTTTTTATTAAGACAATCCCACAGCTGGAAAATGAAACATCCTAGATTACATCAGTGACTTCAAAAAAACTCTAGAAAAAAATCTTTACAAATTTACATTTGTACAATACAAAAAACTAACAGCTCATTGCATATAAATATTACATTTGGTCTGCCAACACGTGGCATCAAAATCCCTGAAGTATTCCTTAAAGGGACCTGAGATAGCGGATGTGAAGATATGGGCATAAATATCACCTGAAAAAAAAAAAACTAATAGAGAAAGTAGACATAAATCTAATAGTTTTGTGCATTTTTGGAGTATTTTAAATCCAGAACATGACCTGGAGAGCCTAAATCACATGAATTCCATTGCACCTCTACATGAAACCTGCTCTAATGACTCATGGAGGAATGAAGAGCCTGAATCAGTATTTCTACATTAAAAGAATCCTCAGACCTTGAGCTCTGGACACACCGAGCAGCCACTGCTCTCCCAGGAGGCATTTTAGGAAGAGAAACAGTGGATTTGCATTTTACTGGGAATATTCCAGCAGGATTTCACTCCCATTCCCACCCCAAGCAGCTGCTCACAGACCCCAAAAATCAGGAAGAGCCACAGCACTTGCCAATTAAACCCCCAAAGCTGAGAAACTGCTCCTAATTGTCCACTGGTAGAAAGAATCCCCAACTATTTACACACTTCCCTGTTCCCACTGTGGCTCCAGGTACTACCAGGAGCAGGAACTCCAAGCACTTGGGAGCCTCACAGACTCACCCCAGGGACCCCCACGCACTCCCAATGTATTTCAGCACCATTCTTATCCCACCAGAGTTAAGGCTGACACACAATTCCACTGTTAGTCTCACTCTCAGGGACTCGTAGCAACTTGTGTAAATTCACTGTGGGTGAACAGGACAGTGAAACTCTACAAGCTTCCAACAGTTCTTTGCATGTCTAAGACTAAAAAAAAAGAGGGTTTAGACTAAGTTTTGCAGGCTGTTACTGTACAGAAGGGAGTTTTTTTCCATGTGTAAACCTCAGATATACTAAAGAGTTGGGAATTATGTCTTGCTCATGCACAGGAATTTTCTACAATACATACAAGAACATGACAGCTCCCTACCTACTGACTACAGACTGGGTGGGTAACTGCTGCCTCAGGAAATAATCAGCATTTCTTAAAACTTTGCAGGATGGCTTTGAAATAAAAAGATAAAATTAAGAAATGTAAACAGACATTTTGAATCCATTCAATCCATGCCAGGACACTCCAGGTCAGGACATGCCATCTTTCAACCTACAGCTGTCCACTTTTCCCTGTTGTTCACCACTCAGAGATGAAACATTATCAAGTTCTTATCAAATTGATGATTCAAATTAACTTTCTCACGTTAATACTTTGTGACTTGGAGTGGTTGGCAACAACATTCCCGAGACAACCAGGGGCAGCTTTTCCAAATGCTTGGCAAGGTTCCTCTTGCTATGGGGAGTCAAGAGAGCCTCTAAATATTGCGATTTTTAAGATTAACTTTCTACTACACACCCAGTGTCAGCTCTTTTCCAGTACCACCCAGTCCTTCCACTTCCATGCAGGAGCAGCAGCTGAGGTGGCCACGGAGGAAAACACTCCTGGCAAAGGAACCCACACAACAGGATGCAGAACCTCAAGCAAAGATCCTCCATGAATTATTTCTCTGTGATTCTGTTTAGCTTTTGTGTCTGCAGGGTGGGGTGGCTGGGATAAGGGAGTGGCCTCTGCTTGGCTGATGGAGAAAGGAAAATGGAAAAAGAGGGAGGAGGGATAAAACTGCCCAGATCCACCAAAATTCAAGCACCAACACAATGGCTGTTTAGAACAGGAGTACCTGGAGAGGCTGGAAGCACAGGATTCTACATGGGAGACATCACCACAGGGAGCCAGGACCACAGGTATTCCAGGATCCCAGGTGGAACTGTGTTTTCCAAGATGAGGGAAGGATGTGCTGCCCCATCTGACCAGGCAGCATCCCCACCCCAGGCACAGCTGGCCACAGAGGTGCAGCCAAGAAGCCAATCCTCAAACTTCCCATCTTCATTAAATGTGCCTCAAGACATTTGGGAATGTTGCTAGTAAACACAATGGGGCAGACATAAAAAAATACAGAAAGCCTTGGGGAAAAAGAGGAATAAAAGGATTAAACCTTCCAGCCAAGAAGTCCAGCCACAATAAGTTCATCAAGATATCCTATGTTTTCAAAAGGGAATAATAAATAGCCCACAAAGGGAAGCTCAGGGAGAGATGTGGGCATGGCCAAGAGGAGAATCAAAGGGGATGGAGAAAACATAAAGCAGGCAAAATCTGGGCTAAGTCATGGACTCACAAAGGTTGGAAAGCCTTCCATGAGCACCAACTCCAACCTTCAACTGAATCCCACCGCGGCCACTGAGCCACATCAAAGTGCCACATCTGCTTGTTTCCTCAGCACTTCCAGGGATGGTGGTTCCATGGGCAGCTGTGCCAGTGCTCTGCCACTGTGTCCAGGA
Organism: Sakesphorus luctuosus; assembly: GCA_013396695.1. Lineage (NCBI taxonomy): Eukaryota > Metazoa > Chordata > Aves > Passeriformes > Thamnophilidae > Sakesphorus > Sakesphorus luctuosus. The sequence goes on along the minus strand of VWZD01001087.1, from coordinate 751,740 downwards.
AGAAACCTTCCCTAAGCTCCCAGACAGCAGCACAGCTCTGGCACCCACACCCTGGACACGGGAGCCCTGCAGGGACAGCAGAGTGGAACTGGGAGAGGCCAAGGGCACAGACACAGAATTCCAGCCCTGTCCCTATGGAGGATGGAGCACATGGGCCTGAGGCTCCACTTTCCAAGGTGCCCCCACGTGCCCTGGCAGCTCAGGATCAGGATCATGCCAGCCTGACATCCCGAGGGAACAGAACCACCTATGCCCAAACATCTACAGCAGCAGAGTCTGCACACCCTCAGCAATCCCACACAGGATCAGACCTTAAATCCCACTCCTTAGACAGAGTTTGGAGTTCTGTGTCAAGAGTGCAAGGGCAGAGAGCCCACTGCTGACTCTGCAGCCTGCCTGAAGCTCAGCACCCTCCAGAGCCGCTGCCTGAGCACCAGGGCTGGGTCAGGGAGCCTTCCACATGGTTTCAACCACTTTCCTGCACCTGGTGGGCTCATCCCGAATTTTCTACAACCTCCTGACAGGATTTGGGATTTGAGAAGCAGTGTCCAAGTTCATATAAAAGTGTAATTATTCCACAGAAGGAGGCTGGGAGAAATCAACTGCCCAACTCAGAGGAAGAACCCAGACACAAACCAAGCAAAAAGAACAGCTCTAAACCCAAGTTATTTCTGTCATGCTTATAAAGGTTCTCATGCACAAAACAAACAAACAAAAAGCTTTTTTCTTCTATTTTTACACTAAATTGTGTTGTTCCAGCACATCCTGCTCTAGCTCAGAACCATGGGACACATGGAGTAATACTTACGCCACAGCAAAGTGATGCTTCACTGGTATCTTCACAGTACATAGAAAAGATACAGTTAAGAACATATTTAATCTTATTCTAATTGCTGCTAAAATACACCAACTTATAAAATGGTTTCTCTGGAATCCTGTGGTTTATCTCTCCCCAACCCCTACACAAAATAAATAAGGAATAAGTGGATTTTCGGCCAGTCAGAAATAGAGGAATAAAAGCATTTGTTTTGCATTTCAAGCTTTTCAGGCTTTAGGACAGAACCCCAAGTGTTTACAGGAGCTCACAGGGCTGATCTCAGGATATGACTCCGACTATGGACTGATGCATACATGCTATTCCTGGTTACCATTTGTAAAAAGACCAATCAGTCAAACAAATAATACATTTCTTATAAATATAAATGTGTGTATATATATACAGATACATGAGAGAGATGATAGGACAGGTGTTTATACTTTAAAGCCCAACACAGATCTAGGAGAGCCTTTGCACTTGGTTTTTTCCCCCCCATCAAAAGCAGAATTGAGTCCAGCAGTGGATTACATCTGATTCCAAACATTCCTTAAAAATTAAAAGTGTGATTTTTGTACTGTACCATAAACTCATATTAATGAGCAATTTAGGATATACTCTCCTCCATCACAAAACTAAACCTCTGCTTTTTTTTCAAGTCATTTTTGCACCTAACTAGAGGGTTTTTTTTTGGAAAGCAAGATAAAATAGCTAGTGCTGAATATAGAAAGTCAAAAATTAAATTCCTTCTGCATCTGAGAATATACATGGGTCACTCTTTGCTGCCTGAGGTTTTCCAGAATTATTGACCAAGCTGTGCACAGAAGAACTTAAGGGTATTGGATGAAAGTTTAAAAAAAACCCTAAAAACCTCGGAAAACTCCAGCGGAACTTTGTAGTCTCTCTTTGTTTGTTCTCCCTGTGACCTGAGCCACTCTGTGAGCTGTCAGAGCCGTCTGGACAACGGGAGGAATTTGGAGTCCCCATATATATTCCAGCCAGAGCCCAGGAAGGAAGAAGAGGCCGCTCAGCTCCAGCTCAGCCCACGCCAAGCGCCTGGTCCTGCTCCCGGAGGAGCCAGAGCACCAATCTCCTCACCAACTGCACCACCACTGCCCAAAGGGTTTCAAGTCAGCATTTCCCAGGATAACAAGAGTACAGTGCAACAGGAATTCTCTTCTGGAAGCTTGAGATACAAGAGTCAGTCTGGAGGGTTCTGTACCAGCACCAGGGCAGGGACCGGAGCGCCCCCGGCCCCTCATGCACAGCCACACTGTCACCATCAGGGGCAGCAGGAGGGGTGGGAGCCACTCGCCCCTGCACAAACACAGCCCCACCTGCCCCCAACATGCTGCTCCTGGAACTCTGGTAACCACTGAACTGCTCCTCACGCTGTCAAGAGAAGGAAGATCCAGTTACTCTACAGCTTGCACCCCTCAAGCTCCTCCTCACCTCCTCAACACGCACCCAACAACAGCATCTATTTTCTTTTCAGTTTCCAGTAGTTGTAAATAAGAGGTAGCCGAGCTACTATTAAAAATCACGTTATGCTTTGAAGAGGAGGAACCTTTCAAATGTTGAAGTCACCCCTTTAGCTGCACAATCTCAATTAATACTATAAAAATATGAGAGGACAAAAAGAAAATAGATGCAAGTAACTTTTGCATTTGGCACCTTTTGTCTAGATATTCATACTTCTCAAGTATTCTCTTTTTAATAAAGTTAATGCACACATAGGACACACCACATCAAAGGTTTGCTACATATTTACAAGGCACCAACCCTTTGTCACTTTTTACACGAATAAAGAACCGATAGAAAGCACATCAGGACCCCCAAAACTGTAGTATAGACATACTTCAGTTCAGCACAATTCCATCAACGTTTGGCCTGGGAAGATTAAAATAATCCGGATCCTTCTTACAATATAGAAACTGTAAACATTTTATAGCTGCCTTTAGGATTGGTGTATTGTGCAAAAGTTATAATTATTACTGTGTCTAAGGATTTATGGCAGAAACCACATAAAAACTCCGTAAGAAGGTGCTATTTCTATAATACAAAAACAAAACGAGGGAGAGAATTCAGAAGCGTGACTGAGAAATGTCATGTTCTTACTGAGAAGCTGCAAGCCTCGAACGTGATGAACTCGTAGTGTGTGGGGGAAGAATTGCTGTAATTTAAGGCCTAATGACTAAGGCTTGTTTTGACCAATGAAGTGTGGAGAGCTGAAGCTTTAAAACAAACACAAACCGACAGGATGGAAAAGCACCACTGTGAAAACGTGAGTGGAGTCCCCGCACAACTTGCTTGGTAGAATTTCTGGTAAAATCCCTGCAGTAGAAGGCCATAGAAGTTCTGTGAGAAGCGCTCCCGAGTTTCCCAGGTGTCAGTAATTCCAGCCCATCAGGTGGCTGACCCTGGCTTTCTCGGTCATCTTGCGCACCCTGCCCGAGCGGGACGTGCCGAGGTTCAGCGGGTCCTCGGGGTGCACGAAGGTGTCGTTGTCGGAGTCGTCGTTGTACAGGACGGTCCTCCTGCCCTCGTTGCGGGTCTTGATGCGCGGGGGGCGGCCGAACCTGCCCCCGAACANGGCCGCCCCGGCCCCCTCTGCTCCAGCGGCCCCAGCGGCCCCAGCGGCCCCTCCTGCCCGTGCCCCTGCCCTGCCAGCTCCGCTTCCCAGGGCCCAGTTTCCGCTTGATTTTGCGTTTGGGCTTCTTGGACTGCACCACTTTGCTGTAGTCGTGGTCGCCGTCGATGTAATCCTGATCCGTCCGAGAGGTCGACTCCGAGTCGGAGTCGGAGCCGCTCCTGCTCTCCGAACTGGAGCTGGATCCTGAATCCCCACTTTCTGAGGAAGACAAACCAGACTTGTCCTTCAGCTCTCTCTTCTTTTCCTCCTCCTCCTCCTCCTCCTCCTCCTCCGCGTCCTCCAGGGGCTCGTCCTCTTCCGACGCGCTCAGCAACTTCCTCTTGACTCCTGCCCGAGGTTCTCTGCCGTCTCCGTTGGTGAGGGGCCCGTCAGGAGTGTGATCTGAGCAAACACAAACAGACCCATCAGCACCACACCTGGGCCAGCAGGACACAGAGGTGGCACTGGCTCAGCTGCCTCTGGGACTCTCCAGCTGCCTCAGGTGTGCTGGGGATGATCCAGCTGGGAACCACTCACCCTTTCCCTGCTGGGGACACAAACTGGTGGTCTAGGGGGACAATTTATCAGAGTAAACACAGTTCTTATCTGGAGGCAACACCCGCAAACTCTCCTGAGTAAGAGTTAGTAAAGATCCAGGCAGAAGGAGGAGCCCAGAGTGACCAGGTTGGACACAAAACACCTAAAACTCAGTCAGGTGAACCCTACTGAGGTAGGGAAAACTCTCAGATCCATTTTAAACCTATGACAATAACCCTCTGCAGGCAGAGTTTATCCCCCATCCAATGCATGTTCTCAAAGGGCTCCGACCAGGGAAGCACAACTCAGGAGAGCAAATAACCCAAGAAAGCTCACTAGGATTGTTGGGCACCTTAGCTTAAAAGTACATGAAGTACCTTGCTGATCTGGGCCTCAAAATCCTACATGTTTTCAGAGTTAAGAATCTGACAAGATTAAATATTTAACACAGGAAGAGCTCACCTGCAGCATCCAGCACTGCTACAGCACAGGGGTCTGGACCTGGGAAGGGCTTCAGGGTCAGGCAGAGCCCACTCAGTGCAAACTCTGAGTACCATGTCCCAGAGAGAACTTACCACAGCTTCACACAGTGCTCCCCTTCTAATCACAATCCCTTCCTCTTGAGTAGGATAAAAATATTTACATTTTTGTAAAATTCTTTTCATCTTCAGTTTCAATTTGATTAATAAAAAGTTTTGAGGGGGACATTCTTTGGGTTTGTTGCTGTTTGTAACTCCTGAAGGAACTGGAGGAGTTTCAGAACAATCAAGCTTTTGCACATGGAAAGACTTTAAAGGACCTCACTGAAGTGCACATGGAATCCTGTGCGTTCCACACCTCAGAGCAGAGCACAGAACTGTGGGGAGTGCAGTGAGCTCAGATTGGTGGTATGGTTTGGAATACACACAATGCTCCTCTCAGGAAATAATACCATGAACATCTGAGAGAAGGAACATCTTTCATCTCTAGTGAGACCAGTCAGTCAAAGAACAGAATCATAGTATTTCTCACCTGGTTTCACTGGTGTGGATTTACTCCTGACTGGTCTGCTTTTCCCTGGATCTACAGCGTTTCCACTTCGGTTCTGTGCAGCGGAGCCTGAGGAGGATGGTTGACCCTCCAGCTCTTCACCAGTGGCTGAACCCAGAGGCTCTTCTGCTGTATCTGAAACTTCACACAGGACACCACAACGTGACAGAGTGATTTTTGTCCCCTATTTACAGGGCTGGGGAGGTTTGGTATGACTTGAGTTAAAAAGCCCATGCCAGGCTCATCTCACCAAGCTGCCTCTGCAGCCACAGAGAGAGAGATTCCTTCTGGTGTAATCCACAGTAAGATTATTTCATCCCTAACTGCTGTATGAGAGAAGCTCATACACAGGAAGCCCGGGCTCTGGTCACTACATTCCTCACTGCCAAGGCCAGATACAGGTTCCCAACTCCCTGATCCTTACCCATAACCTCCCAACAGCCAAGCCCAGCTAAAACCAGGCACAGACAGCACATTGCCATGCCCTTGCCACTGGCTCCCTCCACAGGTGTGTTCAGCATGTCTCAGACACCACATTCCATCTGCACACACAAGCTGCTGCAAGAGAAAGACTCTGTCAGAACATTCCTCCTCACCATGAGATGAGACTGAAGAGCTAGTCCTGGTCAGGGGCAGTGAGGTATTCTGGTTGGGTTTAGGTTGAATCTTCATTTGCTTCTGCTTCCCTTTGGGGCTGAAAACACAAAATATCCCAAAGAGATAAAACTGTCAGCACCAAAAACCAATTGCCCCTGCAAAGTGGCTTGATTTTTGCAGAAAATTTATCAAACAAATGTCTTTTCCCCAGTGCTTGCACAGTTGTAATAACACTAAAAATAGTTACAGATCATGTGTTTGCTGCTACAGCAGATGAGCTTGCAGGAACAAATTTTATCTCCCTTTTTAAAACCAACACTCAGTTTACTCAGCTAATGTTTCAGACAGAAGGCAGGAGAGCTTAGACAACACTTTTTTCAGCTAAACAAAGGTGAAGAGACAGTTGGTCTTTCATTTCCTCCAGAGGGAACAGTTGCAACCACACAGTCTCTCCCCCACCAGAATTATGCACATCTGAGCATGATTTTATCCCCCAAAAGAGCAACTGCAGCAGGAAATGAGCAATACTGTTGCTGCCTGGTTATGCCAGCACTGCTCCCTGGAATGCCACTGCCAGGCAGTGCCACCACCCCAGGGCTACCTGGATGCTCTGCTGGTGGAGGGGGAGCTGCTGCTGCTCCTCAGGCGCTTTCGGTACCGGGGTCGCCTCCTCTTCTGGCACTGCATCGCTGCCTTGTACTCAGAGATGATGTTCTTCATGTGGTTCTCAAACAAAGCAGAGAGTCGAAGGGTCATGCTGTAGATCTGCAGTGAGAAAGACAGTCAGACTTTCCACAAGTTGAATAACTTTAAGATCAATGAAAAAAAGATCATCAAGATGTCCAGACTTGGTAGCACAAAGGAAAAAGTCATGGTGACATTTCACTACAAGGTCCTTTCCAGATAATCCCCTTCCACAGGCCATGTGTATTCTCACAACAGAAAGTGTTGTCAGAAGAAGAGTTACTTCTAGTATAAAGTATTTGCAGAGTAAAAGGAGATTTGCTATCTAAATCCCTGGAGTACATCCTCCTTTGTCAGCCCCCATCCAGTATGGAGCAGCCCACACAGTAACTGCAACACCAAGGGAAGAACAGCTGAGCTTTGCTGTCCCCTCACCTGTATTTTGCTTTAATTCCCTGGTGCAATGTCCTTACTCCCCTACACAGCTGCACACAGAAGCCAACTACACTGTCCTCAATCCTAATTTCTGCACCCCTGATGTCAAAACCTTTAATCCCTTTGCTTGCCCTCTTTCCAGGCTCTGTCTCTGTGTAGCCTCAGCCACAAACTCCCTCCTGGCTGTTCTTCCATGCAAACACTACAATTTCATGTCTGAAAACAGTCAAAATTCTGTCTACTTTTATACCAAGAAGACCAACCACTCCAACTCCATTTTGCACCAACAGTGGTAAAAGTCCATCTGTCCTAGTGCCAAATTGGGATTTTTCTGAGGATAAACAATATATCAGTGAAAACACTTGAGCATTTTAGAATCACTGGACCATTTAACAGCCCAGGAAAAGCTGACACAGGAACACAGATCAAACACAGCCATGTTTACATATCAGTCACAGCCCAGTTGCCATTTTACTTTGTTCATACAAAAATATCTATATTCCAACATTTTGATCTCCCTTTTCCCTCTTGCCATATCCTGCTTAGGGTTCCAATCCAATCCATTTTTTCTGCCTCTAAGTGCAAGCAGAAAATAGCAGGATTAGCACTCGAGAAACATGTGCAACAGTGTGCAAAAGTATTGCCAAATACACCAAGTCTACTGGAAAAGAGACAAGTATTTCATCTCCTCTGGTAGTAGAAATACTGCATAAGAGTTCCATTAACAACAGACTGAAAAAGGATCCTTTTATAGATCAATGGACAGAGATAAATACACAGTTTTCAAGCTGGTAGCCTTGCTTCCAGGTATAGATTATTAAAAAAAATAAAAGCAAATTGTGATCAGTTTTCTGCTGCAAATATTTAAAGAAACAGCTGTAACACTAAACATCATCTCAGAAGCTTTAAGTTCAGAAAATTCAGATGAAATTGAAAGTTTTAAATGAAATTTATAACCACAGGCCCGAGAATTGCTGTTCAGTGGTTATGTTTATTTTTATTTACACCAAGCAGTGCTTTGCCCTTCAGATCTTATTTCATGTGTTTTATTCATGTAGGGCCAAAGCCTTTGTCAAAAAAAGGCATTAAAATGTATTACTTACACGAGACTTTTTATTAGGAGTGTAAGCTTTAGAGTTGCAGAATATTAAACGAATATCTTTGTAGAATTCCAAGGGACTGGTGTAGTTTCCTGCTTCCAAGGTTTCTTTCACAGTGCTGAAGTCCATGGGAGTGTCTACAATGTCTCGATAATCCTGGAAGGACAAGAGAACAGCAAAGGCTGAAGAATCACAGAATCACAGAATGGATTGGGTTGGAAAAGACCTCCGAGATCATCAAGTCCAACCCTTGGGCCAACTCCAGTCCCTTTACCAGATCATGGCACTCAGTGCCACGGCCAAGCTCAGCTGAAAAACCTCCAGGGATGGGGAATCCACCCCCTCTCTGGGCAGCCCATTCCAATCCCTGAGCACTCTCTCTGCAAAGAAGTTTTTTCTGCTCTCCAACTTCAATTTCCCCTGGCAGAGCTTGAGCCCCCCGTGCCCCCTTGTCCTATTGCTGAGTGCCTGGGAGAAGAGACCAACCCCTACCTGGCCAGAACTTCCCTTCAGGTAGTTCTAGACAGTGATGAGGTCACCTCTGAGCCTCCTAAGCAAAGGCTGAAGGAAACAGCAAAGGCTGAAGGAAACAGCAAAGGCTGTCAAATCCCACAGCAATAAAAGCACCTCAGTGTTCATCCAGTGGGTCAAACAATCATTTCTACTTCACAGCTATTGCAGGGAGCTCCCAGAAAACATCAGCTCCTGAAGGGAGAGGCCAGACAAGCCCAGCATGGCTGCTGTGCCCAAGCCAGCACACTGTGGGTGGGAGCTGCACTCACAGGGTAGGAGAAGAGGTCAACGGGCTGCCGGAAGGGCTCTGAGTCCTCGCGCTCGTAGATGAGGTTGAGCAGCTGCTGGCACTGCTCCCTCCAGGCATCAGGGCTCGCCTTCAGGGGCTGCCTCTTCACTCGGCGTCTCACCTGCAGGGAAACATGGACCACAATTTGTCAGAATATCCCCGTTTCCCCCTTCAATTTCCTGTGAACTTCCCAGCGTTCTGATTCAAAGATCACAAGTGAAATCCAAGAAGATTCAAGCAGAGCCGATGGCACAGTTGGGCTTTTCCAGTCATATATAACACTTACACCTGTGAGAAATTACAATATTCCAGCTCCAGCCTTGCTAATTTTCTCAGTTTCCTGTAAATTTGACTGCTGTAGATATTTTTTAAATCAAATTTTAAAAAATTACCAAAGCAGAAGTTTTACTCACTCTTCTTTTCCCGGAGGAAGTTCCTGGAGCATCTGAATCCACATCTACTTCTGCCACCTAAAGGCAAAGGGAATGATCACACTCAGGGCCTTGGGTGCATCCTCAGCCATGGAAAAAGGGATAAAAACCACCCAACAACAACAAAGACTTCAAACTACTCAAATATAACAAATGGCTCAAGAAAAACAGAAACTAAGGCCTTGGACACTCCCCAGGGATGGGGCAGCCACAGCTTCCCTGGGCACCCTCACAGGGAAGGATTTCTTCTTAATAGCTAAAAAATATTTAAACTTTTAAAATATTATAAAGCAAAACACTGTAAACCAGCTCTTTAGAAGGCTGGAGAGGGGAAGGTGATACAGGGGCAATTTTGGTCACTGCTGAGATTCAAAACTGAGCAGAAGGTTGATTTGAGAAAAGAGGGTTTGCTATTTTACCATGGAATTCCTCATTTTCTTCAAAATACTTTTTTAATAATCTGTAAAAACAGATGCTCTTATTCCATCTTCAGTTTATAAAAGTAATGAAATTATTTAATTGTAGCACAGACTTTAGTTTCAACCCAAGACAGCAGCACCATCCCTGAGCAAACAGGTGCTCAGGCACCACCAGGTTTAACTTTACTATTTCCAAACTGCCACAACGGACAATGTCTTAGGGAAGAAACATCCTGACTAGGTCTTAGTGTTAGAAAATAACACTGAAAAAGTAAACTCAAGTAATTTAGGTTATACCAGAACTCCAGCACATTCCAAGCCGCATGGAAAGGAGAAGGTGCAAGGAGAGAAGGAGCTCCAGAAGTGACACCTAACCTGCTTGTTCCTGCCATTTCCCTGCAGGAACACCTGATGGGAATGGCACAGAGTTACAGCAGAGCCAGCCCTGATGCCTCACTGACAATGGGGAGTTCTCATCCTTCCCATGGAGTAACAGCTCCACTTCCCAGTCCCCTCATGGCTCATCCTTCCCCACATGGCAAAGCACCATCTCCTGGGAGCAGATTAAAGACAGGCACTTCCAAGCATCATTTCTACCTTCTTAAGGGAGCTTAGTGCCTAAATAGGCCTCTCTCAAAAAATCAGTGCCATTACCCAGAAAATAAAGACTCGACAAAACCCAAATTTCTTGCATGTGCTCAATTTCAAAAGGCAAGAAAATGATCTCACCTCCTCTTCTTCATCAGTGCTGCTCAGGTCTTCTGCTTTCACCTTGTTGTAGATCTCTAAGATGTCAGTACAGCTCTGATCTCTGCAGGACAAGGACAGAATCAAGACCCAGAGCCAGAACCCTCAGGACCTCAGGGCTGCCGGGGCTGCCATGGCCACACCTACCCAATGAAGCGCAGCAGCACATCCGTCACAACCTTGGCTGCCTTCACTATGGGGCTGTCTGGCTCGTTGAATGTCCTGGCATTGTGTTCAATGTACCTGACCTCCCACATCAGTGCAGAGATTCTCCTAAAAACACAGACAATCACAGGCGTGGGATGGAGAGGAAGGTGGGTATTATTTTCCTTCTAAGATCAGTAGGATTGTTGGGTAAAAAAATGAATTGGTGATTCAGATCAAGGAGAAACAGGTGGTCCTCAGAGGGGAAAAGGAGCAGGATGTTATTCCCTGAGCAGGGCATTATTTATTCCCAAGTTAACTGGAAAAACTGAGATTTCCACTTTACAGCATTATTTAGCCCACTTCTGGCAACTGCACCACAAGCAAAGGCTCTGGTTCAAAGGTAGGAGGGATGGAAGCAAAGCAAACACGCTCTGCCTCCACCACAGAGTGAGGTTCAGGGTGTTCAGACACCCCAGATCCAGCTATACCAGCTTCTGCCTTAACAACCCGAAGGAATTCATTATTCAGGAACACTCACTTTGCCCAAGGCCAAACAGGACCTGATCTTTGCTGGGGCTCACGTGGCTGAAGGGGCATTACAGCACCTTCAGCTCGAGACTATCCTCCATGGGGCTGCAACAAATGTAGGCACAAACAGATCCAAAGCCAACTGACCTATAAAACCTGTTTTCCAGTCTCCTCCTAATCGTGGTGAGGTCAGTTGGGTAAGCAACGACAGTGCAATACATGGGATAGGCACTAAGGTCCACTGGGACAGCAAAGGGATTGGAAATGTCTGCAAGACAAAGACCAAAACAATTCAGATGCCCCAAAGGAGTGTTAGAAGATATCAAGATTTCTTTTAATGTTTTCTGAGTTTTCTTTCCAGGAATTCAGCAAAACAACCCAGATCTACAGCTGGAAATGTCATTGCACAAAGGGTACAGTTCTGCCCCTTGTACCAGCTGTCACTGCTCTTGAAAAGGTACTTTTGGTTTAAGTATCACATCTGAGGTTTGTGTGTCAGCAGCCAAATGTGACACAGAAAGGAACATGCACGTGCCCTTCCAACAGGAATACTAAAACAAGCAACATGAAGCAAGAACTCAGCCATGTCCTCGGTGTAAGTACAGGCAGGACTGAAATCACAGTGCTGTTCAATGGCTGCAAACTATTCACAAGGGATTAGTGGGTGAGGATGTCTAGTGAGGATTTGCTGGTTGGTTTTGGAGGGTTTAATTCAATGTTTTGCTTGATCACATTTCTATACGACCCAGTGAGAACCCCCACTGAAAGAAAGCAGGTGAAGTCCCAAAAAAAAAAGAGAATATAACCTAACAGAAAATTGAAATATGAAATTTAGAAGGCTCTTATCAATAATTTAGTTTACATTTCAAATACTCCACACCAACTCCAAGCACTCCATCCCATCTATTCTCCAGTCCTGTGCCACCACACTGATATTCTGATATTTTTAATATACTGGTATTTTTAACCCTCCCACCCTTTGTCTCTCAACATACCAAGGGAAAGAAGCTGCTCAATCCCCCGGATTACTCGTTCACATTCTTCATCTCTGGAATGGGCCCCCCATTCTCCTTCCTGGGGTTTGTAGAGAAGAGCTGTCAGCTCCTCTGGAGTCACAGGAACTCCAGCACCAACCTCCTCTGGATAGGCAGCTGCAAAGGGAGAATCCCACAGGCAGTTAAGTCCCAGCAGTGGCAAAAAGCTGCTTACTGTGTCCAGAGACAGGAATTCAACACACACTTACTTCCTTCTGGGATTGGTTCCATGTCCCATGGACTCATCCTCTCTCTTTCATTATTGTCCCAGCTATTAAAAAAATACATTCAAATGCACAAGTTAGAGCTGAATGTAACAATGCACCTTTTCTTTACCAGATTTACCCAGAAAAGTCAGCTCTGCCAGGAACAAGACCTGTCACCAGAGACATTCCAAGTCCTTATTTCCCCTCCTACATAGTCACTGCACTGCTCTTTACACCAGAAGATGTTCTAGAAATCAATTCAAAACTAACTAAGGAAATGAAGTGGCTGGTTCTGTATTTAAATGGCAAAAGGGATGCTGGTGCCTGAGGTAGGGCTGGAGCTGCATGTGGCACATGCAGATACTCACTGGACACTGTAGCACTGGAAGGAGCTGTCGGGATACTCCGCCTGGAAGGGCTGCTGGCTCTCCACGGTCCCGAACCACCAGGCATCGTCTATGATGCTGCGGAACCTGTCCCCTGCAAGGCAGCACACTGCACTCAGCTCAGGCACACCAGCAGCAGCTGTCAGAGACTTCTTTCTAGAGGATCAGCTCCATCTTTCATAAATGCACCACTCCAATTTTCACATTTTGCACTTGGGCATCTCTAGGAATCACTCAGAGCTGCCTCCCTGTCTCAAACCACAACAGATCAGCAGATTCTGCTCTCAAAGGTTTGGGGACAGTTTCTCTTACATCTTTTTTTTTTCTGCTACAGGAACTGGAGCAAACATCAAATAAGTTTCCAATGACCTCTGTAATATCGTGGTGTGACTTTGGGGAGGGTCCTGTGCAGGGCAAAGGGTTGGATTCCATGACCCTTGTGGGCCCCTTTGAACTCAGCATGTTCTGTGATAATAGCACATGTATAGTCCTTTACATCATGTCATAAAGACCTTGGGACCCATTAAACAGCAGCAGAAATGGTGCCAAAACATAGGAAAGTGGTAAAAAAAGTAGTCACCTATTTGCCAGTTCCTTTCTTTGGCTTCATTATAAAACTGATGCAGCACAAGGAAGTCAATAACATCTGGCATATCGTGGTACCTTCAGGAAATAAGACAAAGGAAGTTTCCATTAGCCAGAAATACAGTTCTACATGCACAACACAGTCCCCAAATTCCATGCACTTGGAAGAATAATTCATGCCTTGCACAAGAAAAGAGAAAGGAGGAGGGAGAAGCTTCTCCACTGCAAGAAAATCTCTTGAAGAATGTCATCAGCATTCCAGTGACTTACTTTATGGAAAAGGATTCTCCTGTCATTTTGCCTGTGATTGGATCCAGGAATGCAAGCTTCAAGCAGCAGAGTGTGGGAGGCCCAACTTCATATTTAATTCCTACAGTCTTCACAAATTCTTGTTCCTAGTTATCAATAAATATGCAACAGCTTTATTTTAACTTGCTGACCACAAAAATATCCATTTGAAAAGTAGGAAACATATTAATACAAACCAGTGTTTCTACTTTACAGCCCAGGTAATTTCACCCACAATTTTTTTCTCTTCAAATACTAAAAATCAATCACTGGCACCTTATAATCAAAAACCAGGAGGGGGTAAGATGCTCATTCCCTGGGTAGATTTGTGAACAGGATCCCCACCAATATTTAACTTTAGTAACAAGATTCTAAGGGACAAAACCACTGATGGCACACCATAGTTTATACCTAACCCAGGGCCCCTCACTCTTGTATAGCAGGGAAAAAGGAAATTCTTCCTCTTAAAACAGAAATTCCACAATAGCCTTTATGTTCACATCCTGTCAAACTCTATCCTGAGTAAAATGCTGTTTCCTTTTCCTTACAAGCTGATGATGCCTTGGAAAATTACAGCTGGACTCACTGAATCCCTAGGCCTGGTCAGTGGGTATTGTTCCAGTAAAGTAATTATTTTCATTAATGGAACCACTGGCATACACACACATGAATATTAACATAGTTATGGGCTCTTATTGGAGTAAAGCAGGAGAAAAATATGGCAACACTGGATTAAGTCTTAGAGGCCTCTGGTTCAAAGCAAGACCCAAAGTTTCAAAGAGCTTGTACACACATTTAGGTGCTTACACCATGATTTCTGCCCTCTCAGCACAGCATTAAAAACAAGAACTAGAACCCAAATGTTGAGGTCACTGTAAAGTGGTGAGAGAACTACAAACAGGTGGGGAGTGGTGGGGTCTGAACAAATGAGTGTTGGACAAAAATCATTTGTGTGGAAAGTGACCCCTGGGAACCAAGTCCAAAATCAGGAACTGAACAGATGTAAAGACTTGATATTTACAATTTAAACCTTGATATTAACATTTTAAAGTAATTCTTCAGTTTTCATGCTGGTTTTTTGAGTCAGTTTAACATTACAGAGACACTCAGCTCTTTGAAGTATTTCTTTAACTTACCCTGAGTTCCATTTTGTTCCATGGTTGTTTTTGCATGTTAATACTGTAAATTTTGGCTTTCCTTACTGCCCTCACATAAGCTTCATGGCCTTGCCTAAAGTATATGATCTTAAAAGGACGAAAAAAAAAAGAGAAAAGAGAAAAAAAGAGAAAATTACTTTACTGGTAAGTCTCTTCCTGTTGATTCTACAATTTCTATGAACACATCAGGCCTCAGGGATGAGAATCACAGAATGGATTGGGTTGGAAAAGACCTCCGAGATCATCAAGTCCAACCCTTGGGCCAACTCCAGTCCCTTTACCAGATCATGGCACTCAGTGCCACGGCCAAGCTCAGCTGAAAAACCTCCAGGGATGGGGAATCCACCCCCTCTCTGGGCAGCCCATTCCAATGCCTGATTACAGAACAGACTGCACACTTATTTATTTCACTATAAAATAGTTTAAAATAACTGTAGTTAAAAATATCTGTATCAGCCAAATTGGCACCTACTCTGTGCTTTAAAATTGGGATCACTAAGACATACTCAGGTGAAGATGCACAATCAGCTCTGGTTAAAAACCTCTGTATCAGCCCCCAAAATGGCAGCTACTCTGTGCTTTAAAATGGGGATCATTAAGACACCTGTAGGTGAAGATGCACAACCAGCTCTTCCTGCTACTCCCAAGTTCCCAGTGCAGAAAAGGGGACACAGGACATGTGTCCACACACACCAAACTGCCTGTTTGGAGCTCAATTCCCAGCAGACACTGCTGGATCACACAGCCCTGACCCAGCCAGGCCCTCCAGCCCTGTGGAAGGCAGGAGTGGCTGCAGGGGGTACCTCATCTCCCATCTGGGGCACGAACGGGGAGCGCCGGGGAATGGTGTCCAGGATCCACTGCGGAGCCAGCCACTCCTCACTGGGCTCCCCCTCCAGGGCCAGCAGCCCCCCGGGCTTCTGAAACACACCATGGGCACAGCACAGCTCACACAGGATTCACAGCATTATTCCAGCAATACCATAGTTAGAGTGCAATTAACAAAATATTCAGAATACTAATTATTATGGCAGAACACAGGAAAAACTGATCACACAGCAGTTGCTGCACAGGAGAGAAATAAAGCCAAGGAAATACTTTCCAAACCTCCACTGCATAGTAGGGAATAAGATATATTTATTATAAATATAATAGAAAATTAAAATGTTCATAAATTCATTAAAATCCCCATGGCAGGGGAGTGGAGTGAGATGGACTTTAAGGTACCTTCCAGCCCAAACTGGTCTGTGGTTCTACAATAATAAATAAAAATAAAATAAAAATTAAAAATAAAATAAAAATAAAAATAAAAAATAAAATAAAATAAAATAAAATAAAATAAATAAAATAAAATAAATAAAATAAAATAAAATAAGAGATGGTAATTTAAAAAATATTCTAAACACATATTTTTTTTAAATATTACCAGGAAAAGGGATCTGACAATATAGCTATAATACAGATCCATTATAATCTCACAGTAAAACTACCCTGGAGTAAATCTAACTGCAGGAAGAGCATAAACCTGGGAGAAAACACTCCCCTTGTGTGCAGCAGGGAAGCACATCCATGTCACAATAAACAATCAATCAAATCACTCTGGTACCACAGGCACTACCACTCCTGTGCTCTCTGTGGTTTCTTCCTATATAATTGTTTGTGAACAATTTTACTTTGAAAGAACCACTAAAAAGCCAAATTTATACTCATGAAGTGCAAAAGACACTAAAAAATCACAAAATGCTGACCTTTTTCCTGGGCTGTTTGAGTTTCCTTCGCTTTGGCTCCAGTCCTTTTGTTCCCTTCGTATTCTCATCCTCGGAACTGCTACAGATCTTCCGAGCTGCCTGCCTGGTTTGCCTCTTGGGAGGCTGCAGGTTAATGCCAGCATCTGCAGTCCAGTCTGAATATTCACTTGAGGAATCACTGGAGGTGATAAGAAGTTGTAAGAAAGAGAACAGAAAACTTCAGTTTTCACGCCGTGCACTGAAGGTCCAAGCACTGAACCTGCTGTGCAGCAGAGGTCAGGATTTTGCTGTCATGCGAATTTAAAGCAATACAAGTGCCCTCTGATTTGTGACTTCAGCAAATTGTTGTATCAGTTGCAAACTTCCAGTAAAACTCCAGCTATGGCTGGTTCCAGTTTTCATATTTATCATCTCACTGATTCATACATTGATTTCAGAAGAACCAGCAAAAAATGCCTGAAAAACTTCAAAAACTTCCCTAAAAACCCATTTCTGACTTCCTGATACCAAGTAACACAAACACAGGATTTATATGACAAACTGACTTTGATTTTTTTCAAGCAGTTCTCAAACACAGCATTTTCTACAAATCATCTTTCAAAATTGCTTTTGACTGAAAAAAAACCAAAACAAAAAAACCCACAATATAAAAACGTTCATGAAGAACTGGAGAAAAAGTCAGTCTTCAAGTGAAGTCTGATTATCACAGTATTACCTGTGATAACCAAATCCCATAATAAACCAGTATTACCAGTCCAGAGCCCAGTGCAGGTACCTGGAACTGCTTTCACTCTGCCAAGCTGCCACGGGATCATCCATGGAGGCATCACTTGTGCCAACAGTCTCATCCTCCTGCATTAAAAACAGAAGGGTTCACTTTGGGTCAACTGTAAAATACATCATTTTTGTGTGCAAGAAAGTTGTGTCACCTGAGGACAACCTTGTATTTAAGGGTTGGCTTAGCTTTAAATAAATAGGTCCACTATTTCTTTCTGTTTCTTAATTAATATCACACTATGTGATTATATAATTCCTATATACTATGTAGACAATTTTTTCTCTGTATTAATGTTATAGTTTTTCTTTTTGTCCCTTATATATAATTATATAATTAATATTATACTATATGCTATACCTACTACAGAAACAGCTGTGAATATTAATTATATCAGAACCATAAACTGAGTTCTTATTTCAGTGTTTAAGTTATAAATTTTAGTGCCAGGTTTTCAAGATTTTTAGCTATTCTGTGCATTCAATGCGTTTATAAAGCACAGTGTTCAGTTTCTTCCTTAAGGACAAGTTATATTTAATCTGGTATATTTTAAGTTCTTCCCTTGCCAATATCAATAATTAATACCAATATCCATCTCTTTCCACACCAGTCCAGATGTGAAAATCAAGGCACTGAAATCCAAGTCCAGGTGCTCTGTGTAATCCCTAAACAGAGAGTGCTTTAACACCAACAGCTTCAATTGACTTGAAAATGTTTTGGGTTTCTGAAAACACATGAGCCTCTTCAAACCATCACTGTGACAGAGAGGGCATGGCCTTAAGCTCTGCCAGGGGAGCTTTGGGTTAGATATTAGGAAGAAATTCTTTACAGAGCAGGTGGTCAGGCCTTGGAATGGGCTGCCCAGGGAAGTGGTGGATTCTCCTTCCCTGGAGGTGTTTAAGACAAGACTGGATGTGGCACTGAATGCCATGGTCTGGTAATCACAGTGGTGTCAGACCAAAGGTTGGACTTGATGACCTCAGAGCTCTTTTCCAACCTGGCTGATGCTGTGATTGTATGAAACTACTTCTGAACACTGTAGTGGTGTTTGGGCAGAAGATCCTCACCCTCCAAGAGCAACACAAAGAGCAGAGTTGTTGGTACAGAAAAATCAAAGGTGAGCAATTCAGATCCATATAGACCCTGTGAGTCTGAAGGCAGATAGCAGCTGAGAAGCAGCAAGGCCACAGCTGCTGCGGTCTGGTAAAGGAGAAATCACTCCCTAGGAGTTCTTAGCAACTCCCCAGAAGTTTCTCATGAGAACTCCTCAGGTTACCCACAGAGATACCAGAGATGTACCTGAAAACATTCAAGATGATTTCACCAAAACACTGGACTTGTGAGATATGGATTATAACCAATTAGAATCTGCAGTTGGATGGTGTGAGGTTTAATTTAGCCAATAGAACATAACCTTAACCCTGCATAAACCGTGTGCAGTGGGTAATAAATGGCATTCGCTTGATCACATTGGTCTGGTGCGTGGTGTCCTTATTCCTCCGCATATTTATTGTTTATTTTACAGAGTGTCCTGCTGTGTGGAGCAGGGGGCACAGGTGGCACAGGGGGCCGTGGGGCACGGGGGGCAGGGGCACACACCTCAGAGGAGCTGGCAGACAGCGGCTGGCGGGCGCAGGGCTGGCGGGAGGCTCCGGGCACGGGGCTGTGCTCCATGGCCGAGCGCGTGTGGTACGCGTGCTGCCGCTTCCGCTGGGGCCGGCGCAGCGAGCGCCCACCGCCCGCCGGGAACTCGCTCTGCACGGGCACACACAGGGCAACACACAGGTGAGTGGCGAGGCTCACACCCAGAGGGTGCCCCAACTCAAGGTTATACCCCAACCACAAACACAACATCACTGTACAATCCTCAACACACTTTCTAGTGCAAGTCCAAGAGTGTTTTTTTCCTCAGTATCAACTCTACATTATAAAGCAGCAGTTCTTAGAGAAAGGAAATTATAGAAAATGTAGTTTTATCTGTGAAATTCCTGCAATGTCTGCATATGATAATTCCAGCCACTTACAAAGGTGTGGCACCTCTAATGTTTCTCAGAATCCTAGAACATGCTGACCCACCAGGATCCTCAAACCCAACTCCTAGCCCTGCACAGATCCATCCCCACTCTCCACAGGTCCAACTAAAAACCCACTGTGGCCCTGCTCTTCTCCTTTCCCAGCACCTTCCCACCACTAAAGCCTCAGGACAAAGACTTACCACTATCTGCATATTATAAATCACAGTTATAGAAGGAAGACTGAGCCAAAGAAACAATTAGGAATATTGATCTTCTAAATAATTTAATAAAACTGGGCTCTTTTTTTGGTTGTTTCTTTCAGTGCTTTAACTCACCCGCTGCAAGGGGTGGGATGGCTTTCTCTTCTTTTCCACAGTGTATAAGCTAATTTCTATTTCACCTTTGGCAGCTCGACATTCTTCCTGGACCCTGATTATACACAAGGAACAACCCTTTTATTAAGTAAATCATCATCTAACTCGACAACCTCATTAATAGACACATTAAAATACTTGTTCTGTTGCTGTGAGAAATCTATGCACAAGCAGCATCCACCCATTCACTCCTGGAATCACAAGTTAAAGAAGCAAACTCATTAGCTGAGCATCCATAATTATTTTCAAGTAAACTGGGATGAATTAAAATTATTTTCCTGGCTTTTTAAATTAAAGATTCAGGGAAATGCAGTATTTGAACAACTGAAGAAAGACTAATTGTGAAAAGAAGAAATTACTATTCCCAACTCCCCACTCCAAACCAAATAACCCAACCAAACAACCCCCAAAGCCAACACATTTCTGAAAAATCCTCTCAGGAGTATGGATTAATGATTAAATATGATCCAGTTGAAACTTCTCCCCCCTGGCTCACTTAGCATCTTACTTGCTGATGCCTGGAGGGAGCTCGTTGACCACCACCCTCCTGCTCCAGGCCATGAGGTCCCTCTCGGTGGCCATCTGGCTGCGGGGCGCGTTGTGGTGCATCTGGCGTACGCCCTCGATCTGCCCGCTGCGGCGCAGCCCCACGTTGGGGGGCGAGGCCACCTCCAGGCCAGGGCTGCGGAGGGCTGGGGGAGGAAAAACAACCTCTTCACTTCCATCAGCCATCAGTGACATCATTCTGGGGCACGGGGCAATCACTGGGGCCATGGAGGGGTTGGGGTGGAAGGGAAATGAATGATGGTCTTGGCNGCTGCGGCGCAGCCCCACGTTGGGGGGCGAGGCCACCTCCAGGCCAGGGCTGCGGAGGGCTGGGGGAGGGAAAACAACCTCTTCACTTCCATCAGCCATCAGTGACATCATTCTGGGGCACGGGGCAATCACTGGGGCCATGGAGGGGTTGGGGTGGAAGGGAAATGAATGATGGTCTTGGCCCATCCCCTGCCACAGGCAAGGACACCTCCCACCAACCCAGGTCGCTCCATCCTTGGCCTTGGACACTTCCAGGGATAGAGCAGCCACAGCTTCTCTGCCCAACCTGTGCCAGGGCCTGCCCACCCTCCCAGCCAAGAATTCCTTACCAATACCTAATCTACAATTGAAAGTGTAAGGATGGATCACACAAAGATTGTTTTAGGCAATAATCAGCACTTATTCTCTGTGAAGTGGCTTTTCTTTGGCACCAGGTTGGCCTTGGGAACATCCTCCCTTGGCTGATGGAACATCCCCTGGCTTGGGGTACCCCAGAGACAGCTGAGAACACAATCCACGAGAAAACCTTTAAAGGCACGTAAGTGACCTTCAAATCAAAGTCTTTCAATTGCTTAAAGGCTCTAAAATCATGACTCTTAAATTCTATGGAACAAGAAGAGATGAGGCTGACATCTAAAACAACAGACTGCTGCCAGGTTTAAGTTTTCTGTTTTATCTCCATTAGTTCTGTGGTTTTAATCCTTATTTACTGTNCTGGAATCACAAGTTAAAGAAGCAAACTCATTAGCTGAGCATCCATAATTATTTTCAAGTAAACTGGGATGAATTAAAATTATTTTCCTGGCTTTTTAAATTAAAGATTCAGGGAAATGCAGTATTTGAACAACTGAAGAAAGACTAATTGTGAAAAGAAGAAATTACTATTCCCAACTCCCCACTCCAAACCAAATAACCCAACCAAACAACCCCCAAAGCCAACACATTTCTGAAAAATCCTCTCAGGAGTATGGATTAATGATTAAATATGATCCAGTTGAAACTTCTCCCCCCTGGCTCACTTAGCATCTTACTTGCTGATGCCTGGAGGGAGCTCGTTGACCACCACCCTCCTGCTCCAGGCCATGAGGTCCCTCTCGGTGGCCATCTGGCTGCGGGGCGCGTTGTGGTGCATCTGGCGCACGCCCTCGATCTGCCCGCTGCGGCGCAGCCCCACGTTGGGGGGCGAGGCCACCTCCAGGCCAGGGCTGCGGAGGGCTGGGGGAGGAAAAACAACCTCTTCACTTCCATCAGCCATCAGTGACATCATTCTGGGGCACGGGGCAATCACTGGGGCCATGGAGGGGTTGGGGTGGAAGGGAAATGAATGATGGTCTTGGCCCATCCCCTGCCACAGGCAAGGACACCTCCCACCAACCCAGGTCGCTCCATCCTTGGCCTTGGACACTTCCAGGGATAGAGCAGCCACAGCTTCTCTGCCCAACCTGTGCCAGGGCCTGCCCACCCTCCCAGCCAAGAATTCCTTACCAATACCTAATCTACAATTGAAAGTGTAAGGATGGATCACACAAAGATTGTTTTAGGNAAGGACACCTCCCACCAACCCAGGTCGCTCCATCCTTGGCCTTGGACACTTCCAGGGATAGAGCAGCCACAGCTTCTCTGCCCAACCTGTGCCAGGGCCTGCCCACCCTCCCAGCCAAGAATTCCTTACCAATACCTAATCTACAATTGAAAGTGTAAGGATGGATCACACAAAGATTGTTTTAGGCAATAATCAGCACTTATTCTCTGTGAAGTGGCTTTTCTTTGGCACCAGGTTGGCCTTGGGAACATCCTCCCTTGGCTGATGGAACATCCCCTGGCTTGGGGTACCCCAGAGACAGCTGAGAACACAATCCACGAGAAAACCTTTAAAGGCACGTAAGTGACCTTCAAATCAAAGTCTTTCAATTGCTTAAAGGCTCTAAAATCATGACTCTTAAATTCTATGGAACAAGAAGAGATGAGGCTGACATCTAAAACAACAGACTGCTGCCAGGTTTAAGTTTTCTGTTTTATCTCCATTAGTTCTGTGGTTTTAATCCTTATTTACTGTGCTGAGGGCACTGCTCTGCTCTGGGCTTCTCAGCAGGAGGCACCACACAGTGAAAACACACACCTTGGGCAGCAAAGAGACACAAAAAGGCTGCTCATCATGGAATCACTGCCACCACTGTCCTTGGTTAGCTCATCCACACAATCCCCACATGCTTAAATACAGCCAATCACATGAACATATTGCAATTTCTGGTTGTGCAAACCTGTATAAAAATATCTGTCTATTTAAATACTTTATACAGACTCTAATTAGCTCCATCAGCTGGGTGATCCTGTAGCAAAGTCAGTGACCAGTGCAAGCTCTGGAAGGGAACTGCTTTAATTTCCATACCATTCATATCTGGACATTCCTGTGTACAACTACAGGGACACACAAATAAAATGGGAATTGGGACTGTACAACACACCAGGCTATCCTAAGAACAGGAAAGGCTTTGTGTGAGGTGAAGGGGCCTTTTACACACCCTTCTTGACATACCAATTCAGAGCAAAGCAAAAATGCATTTTCAGCATTTTTCACTGACATTTTTCCTACTTCTTCTTGAATTTTAACACAAGCAACTCCCAATCCAAATCCTAATGAGCTTTAGCAGGAAATCTACTTCAAACATGTGTAATCAGTCACTTAACCTAGAACTAATTTATTAGCAGCTGTACATTTTTCCAAAGCTGAGGATGACTTGCAGCTCAGGTCCTCAGCATCTGCTCCCCTTCCATCAGCTGCACTCACTCAGCTGTTCACATCTGACAGAGATGGGTTTAAATTTTTAATCACTCTGTGTATTAAAAATAAAATCACAGTAGCAGAACACTTACCAGGAGAATAATCTCCAGCTTTCTAAGGAAACACTAAGACAGAGCAACATGTTTATTTTATTAACACTGATGCTCAGCCTTCCGCTGCAGCAGGAAACCATTAGTCTGTCACAACACTATTCACTGACAGCCTCTAATTATATGCTGTTATTTTGACATTATGCAGTTAGGAAGTATCATCTCTGCACTAATATCAAGACAAGGCAGTGAATTTTACGGGGTTTTTTTTCAGGAAGTGGTTTATAACAGGAATAGTTCCAGTCTAATATCTGTAAGCAGATACAGCCCAGTTAGACCAGTGTGTGCCCCCAGCTGCACCTTCCACTTTTAATTCCTGTGTGGCAATACAGAGAACACCCAGCTGTTCCCCACAGGTTAACAAGGCACAAAGAGGAGGGAAAAGCATCCTCAAAGACACAGGAACACTCTTTGATCAGTACCTTCTGTGCTTAAGGAAAGTGTTTCTGGAGACAAGGCAGGACACTGACCTCCATTGACAGAGTGAGATCTGTTGAGTGGAGGGTTTGGAGGAGTTTCTCCTTCATTAATTAGCCTCAGATCTTGTTCCCTCTGGAGCTCCCTGATCATTCCATCAAGGATACTTTCATCCTGGTCATTTGTTTGCTGCCCGATGACTTGTTCAACTACTTCACCATCACCTTGGCAAGAACAAAGCCACAAATATAAAATTATTAACTTGTTATAAATTAATTTCTCTTGTAAAATGATTGATTTATGTTTGACTAAACATCATAGAACAATCTCATTTAAAACGTTGCACCACTATTTGCCTGCTCTGCAGAACATCTGATCACCAGCTGCCTTTCTGCTCTTGTGGAATAAAGGGAGGCAAAGTTTAGAAGAGAAGTTACAATAAAAACCTAAAACTCCAGACCATGTGTAAAGCATAGACACACACCCTTAGAAACAGGAGAAAGAAACTATGCTGCAGTAGGTAAAAGTGGAAGGTCTTTTCTGGAGATCAGCATTTTTCAAAAGTTTATGTCTACAAGAATAAAAAATCCTGGTTTAAAAAACAAAAGGTGTTTTCCCATGTCTTTCTCACCTTCCTGGTTCCTTCCTGACACCCACAGTTACACTGAGGTTAATGGGACAATGGTTTAAGCATCTCCCATATATGGGAGAAGTCCAGATTTTGGACTTCCTTCATGCCACAGACCCGACCCATCTCCTCTTCTACCTCCACACTGAATTGAAACCACTAATTTTTAAATCCTTCCAGCACCACCCCACGTTGCTGCTGCTCAGCCCTGTATTATTCATGAGGATTAGGCAGAATACCATTAGCCACATAGCCCAGCTGAGGAATGAGCTGCTCATCCTTGCAATTCTCCCTCCCTGGGACCAGGCGCTGGAATCTCGTGGGATGAGGATTTCCATCCACATCCACCAGGAAAGGAGGAGGCATCAGATGTGGAGCCTGTTGGGTCTGCTCATCCAACACGTAGTTATTGGCATCACGGATCAGAGGCCTGTAATCCGTATGGAAGAACATCTGATCTGGAATCTGGAAGGAAAGCAATTTAGGGAATAAATCACTGGCCATTTGCAGCTGTCTGGCTGCTCTGGACTGGCTCCCACTGCCATAAACCACAACTCCTGCACTCAGGAGCAGCACAAGGAATGCTGTGACAGAGAACAGATTCCAACCACAAATGTGGCTCATTACCAAGGCCTGATGCAGAAATTCAGTGCTAAAATAGGCCAGCAGAGATGAACAGACAGAAGTTAATGCTCTGCTCCCCTGTCTAAGATTCTCTTGTCTAAATCTTTTTGATTTAGGTGAAAAGCAACTCCATGATCTAATTATTATTTTGTCTGAGGCAGGGTGAGGGAATAAATTGTATCACAAACAGTTCTAAGACAAAATCAGGTCAAGACAGGGAAGAGTTTAAAATTCATTCAACCCACCTTTTCATAATATTTATTGCATCCAAAACCAAATAGTAGCAGATGTCCATGAGAGTCTGTGCAGGCAAAATGCTGCCCATCTGGTGAGAACTTGCAATCAAAAACAGCTCCGTGGCCTTGGCCCTCAATCTGGATCAAGCACAGAACATTCCCTTCACAACCATATTTTCACTCTGTAGCATTTCTATAAACCTTTCACCTGTGCTCCAACACGTATATAATCCTTACACTGTGATTTCTCACCTTGCTCAAGACTGATTTGCACTTTTATATATTCAAGTTACACTGAACAACACAGAAAAATTTCACACTTTCTCCTTGTCCTGAAGTTTCAGGATGACTTTTAATGTATGTTGGCAAACAACCCCCTGGAATTCTGTGCTTTATGTGAATGGCACACTCCACACATCTGAAACCTGTTCTGTCTCTGTAGGTATACAATGAAATCTGCTTTGGTCTCAAGACCAGCTTTACACAAATGTGGGAAAAAAAAGCCCCAAACTGCCTGATCCTCCTTACCATGTTGAAGTAATTGCGGATTTTCGTTCCTTTGTCTATATCCCAAACGAAAATATTCCCGTCGTGACCCGCCGAGAGCACAATCCTTTGGTCAAAGGGATGAGCCTCCAGAACAAACACTTCATCATCGTGGCCCTGCAACGACAGCAGGGCAAAAGGAAGTGTGGTCCTCCATGGGGTACCTCCAGACCTGCTGGAACTTGGTGTGAGGACATCTCAGGGCAGGGATCAGCTCAGTTTATTGGATCTGAGCCTGGAATTGTGCTTGGACAACACTCCTGCCAGAGGCTTGGCATTGTCACTGCCCTGACTGCAGCTCAGCACTGCTGAGATGGGGAGGAAGGAGAAATGAGGGCACAAATGGAGCCTCCAAAGGGCTCCCTGTCAGCCAGGAATCACCAGGATTTTGGCCATCAGCTCCTTTCCCCAGCATACACCAGGGGACAGCTGGATACTTCAAGACCAAACACTCCTCATCAGGGGGAATGATGATGCAGTTTAGCCTCAGATCACCTCAGAACTCAAGTATCTCCACTTGGATTCCCCCCTGGAATGCTACTCACAGCTAAGCTGTGGAGAAGCTGCCCTGTGGACGAGTTCCACACTTTGAGAAGGAAGTTGTTGACTGCAGTGATGACAGTGGCATCGTATCGGTCCCAGGCCACCATGGTCACCTTCAGCTTAGTCACCTTGTCCTCCCCAGATGCCACATTGTTTCTAAGGAAATCAGAGAGTTAGAGAGGAAGAAATCAGTAACTGCAGATGAAAACACTCCACAGTGCTAATTCAGTATGGAATTCAGGCAGGAGGGATGTGACTGTGGCTCTGGCTAAGGCAGCAGAATGAAGGATGAGTCTGTGGGGGTGAAAACAGGATACAGGAAATGCTCAGTGCCACTGAGATTTAAACAGCTCTGTGTCCTTACAAAGGACATTTTCTCCTTTGTTCTTAAGCCACCACCCTCACCTACCCCAATTCTTCCTTCCAAGCTATTCAGATCTATTAAGCTTTTTCCTACAAAGCATTTATCAGTCATCAATATCAGCAAACTCCCCAAAGAGCAGGAACCTGCTAAATAAATCCAAATCACACCTCTGACAGCAAACACTGCAAATGTAACCATATGAAATATAGAGAATTCTGCAAAGCAAGAGCCTAATGGATTTCTGCCCTTTGTTGTTGTGCATATCCAATTACAAGGCACTTATAGAAGTCACTTGGGGATCTCAAAAAGCAAAACTCGAAACCCTAATTGAACCTGAGAACCAAAACACCACATTTCACCTCTTACTTGGAAAACGAAGGAAGAAATACAATGTTAAGAAACATTCTGGATATATATATTAGCATATGATCAATGGGGTTCTACTAAAACCTTTTTCTGTGCCTTAAACTGTTTGACATTCATATGTAAAATACTAAAAATGCCCCAGCTGTAGGTAGGGAACCACCAATGTATTAATATTTTCTTGGGGGGGCTAATTACTGTGTAAATTAACAGACAGAGCCGTGGCATTTTCAATACACAAACCCCATGCACTGAAATTAACTCAAAGGGCAGCAAATAAACAGTTTTCAGTATGATGGAGGGTTTAGTTTGCATGTAAATGTGCCCATGAGGTTTGCTCTACCCTGTCACTTTAGTAGCCATGTCCAGGACCACACTCTTCCAGTCATGCTGATGGTAGTGCCAGATTCTTGCTGTTCCATCTCTGCTTCCACTGACAAACCTTAAGCTGTGGGGCAAAGAGAAAAAGAGCCATGAAATTCTGAATAAGGATGGTGCAAACCCCACGTGTGCACAAACACACATATAAATACACACACTTGGAGCGTGTACTTGGGTATCTTTACTCCTCTTCCTCATGAGGTTCCAATTTTCATATCAGGTCTTGTACAGAAGAGTTTACAACAATAATTACATTTGGCTCCAGCAGGCAGATGGCCTTGGAATGACTTCAATGCCATAATTCATCCGAGCTGCACATTCCCTTTTTAATGACATCAGCAAATCCCTGGAGCAGCCAGAGTGGCAGCAAAGCCAGAGCAGAGCGTGCCAGGAGTCTGGCATAAATTAGAATACATTAACTCGGGGAGGGGGTGGAGACACGGAGGGAAGGAGCCAAATTTACAAGTAAGTAGCTCTGACTATGAAGCTGAACATAAATATTTTAATTTTCAAACTCCTCCTTGTTTAAGAATTCCAAGCACTCAGCAAATGTATTTAACCACATCAGAATGTCTGGCCATCAGTGTCACAGAAATAATTTTTGTTGAGAAATTGGAAGGAAAGCTCCCCAAGTAATACATTTTCACAGGCTGGCCAACACCTTTAAAAGCATGTTCCATTTATATCCAAAATTACACTTCAAAGGCAAACCTATTCAATTTTATTGATTGCTTCACCTTTTCGGTTTCCCTGATCTGAATCTTTTCATTGTGATGAAAAGGAGTTTAAAAATGCTTGTGACAAGTTTATTTTCTTCTTATTTTTACTTCTTTAGAACAAATACAAAGGAAACTACTTTTCCATTCGAAGCAGCACTACAGCATGTAATTTTCAGTGACTCTGTGACCAAATACCCTCTGACAAGGGTTGGAAGGAACTGGGGGCACAATTACACATTCCCACATCACTTCATGTGACAAAGATCTCCAAGTCCAGGTGCAAAGCTACAGTTTGGAAGGCTCCTGCTTCCACACATCCCTCAAATCTCCTGCCCAGCAAAAGAAGGAAACAGGAGCAAAAGCTGAGATAAAAACATCTATATCAAGCTCTGACTTTTTCTTTAAAATACATTTATCACAGTGTTCCTACTCCCCTCTGTGGAGTTACCTGGGAACTAAGGCAGTTTTACAGAAAAGGACACTAAATTTGGTTTCCAGTTTGCTGTTTTAAAGAAAAAAACAATTTAAAGCATAATTACAGAATGGTTTGTTATTACAGCAGAGGACAACGAGTTGGAGCTTGTGGACATGACACACAACTTGCAACATACTTAAATGATTTGTCAGGATTCATGAGAGCCCAGGGGCAGTTTTCCTGTTGTGCCAAATTTTCCATGAAATGTTCTTTGGGAAATGCAACCCCAGCACTGCCAGGTGAAAATCCCAGGACAGCCACTCACCTGTCCCCGTTGTTACAGAACTGCACTGCAACCACCTTGTCCTGCAGAGGGAAACAGCAGTCAGTGCTTTGTGGGCTCAAACACTTGCCCTAAAAGTTCTTAATGATCAGGTTTTATTTAGCAAATTCCAGTAAAGTTTTATTTAAAACTAAAACCTCCCCAGAGCTGTTGTGTTAAACACACAAACAAGAAAACCTCTGAGAGGTGAAGGTTTCATGTGATTTTTAGCCCTAACATTAAAGTGCCTCAAAAAATTAACCCAAAAAATGCAAACTTTGGCTTTGTTCCCACTTACAGACCGTTGAGAAACAAATGTCATGTTTTAGACATGGGTTTGCCTTTGTTTAATTTGCTAAATACTTGTGTTGGCTCCAGGCACTCTGTCCTTACTCCCACTGACAGCCCAGCTCCTGACAACCCCCATGGGATTTGTTTTAGGACTGGGCTGACAGTTGTCTGCAGGGTTAAGAGTAGACTTAAAAAAAAAATAAAGGAATTACAGCTCCTTCCAAACCTGCTCACTTGAAAAACCTGCAGGGATGGGGAATCCACCCCCTCTCTGGGCAGCCCATTCCAATCCCTGAGCACTCTCGCTGCAAAGAATTTTTTTCTGCTCTCCAACTTCAATTTCCCCTGGTAGAGCTTGAGCCCCCCGTGCCCCCTTGTCCTATTGCTGAGTGCCTGTTTTTAAGTTTTACTTTCTAAATGAAATTACCATCCTGATCCAAACCTTGACTGCACATTCCAAAACCTGGTACGTGGATTCGTGGTCACAACTACAGTTAAACACTTGGTAGTAAATATAAGAGGAAAAAAATGACTTTGTGTATTAAAACTGCTTTAACTCCTTATTCCAACCCAGATTTGTGTCAAGAAAGTGGGAAAATCACCTAATCCTTCAGTTTTTTAGGGGAATGAAATACACAAAGCACAGTTTGCACAAACCTCTTGCCTCAGAAGGACTTAAACATAACCATACCAAAAACTTCCAGGCACTTAAACACCCCAGTGCTGAGAGCCAAATAAATTCTAGAGTCACTAAAACAAGCAGGAGGTGCCCAAGTCCTGCTTTGGGCAGAGGGGAGGCCTCTGCTGCTGCTGTGGCTCTCACCGTGTGTGCCTCCAGCTCTGCCATCTTCTCAGGGCACTCCGAGCCCAGGTAGTAGATGCGGATCACGTGGTCGGTGCTGCCCGTGGCGATGAACATCCCACCTGGGACAGAGGGACAGGACGGGACAGTCAGCCAAGGGTGAGAGTGGTAAATTCACTGGGAAAGGTTCAGTGGTGTTGGTGCTTGAGGAGAAGGAACAGAAGTGCCACAAAGCACCCAAGGAGGAGAAGGAACAGAAGTGCCACAAAGCACCCCAGTTCACAGAATTCCTGACTCTGGGCACGTACCAGAACTGAAGGAGGAGCAGGAGATCTGGACCCCTGGCCTGGACCTCTCTGCAAACTTCACAGGACGATCCCTGTGTGCAACAACACAACACTGTTACCCCCCACTGCTTTACCCAACAAAACCAGCCCCCTGCAGCTCAGGTGAGGTCAGTGTGCTCAGCCTAAACCTCTTTGTATCTTCATTCTCACCCAAGTCTGCTGGAACTTTTCATTTTAGGAATTTTCATCCTTAGTTTATTAAGCAAACTGTAATTCTTTAAATTGAAAAGACTATTTAACTGATTTATGTTGCCACTCACCAAATCAAATCCATTTAAACCAGAACCTGCCAAACCATCAGTCTGATGTCATTTCCTCCCAATTACAAATGGGTTTGGTGACATCTACAGATGTATGTTCTTCTGATTAAAAGCAAATTAGTTCTTCTGCCTGTACATTTTGGAGAGGGATTTATTCCTAAACACAAAAGCTGGAAGTTCTTTCTGGGGTTGTCCTGCAAGGCACAAACCCAGAAATAACAACTCCCATCTCTGCCTCCCCTGGGGGTTCCAACCCCACAGAATCCCCACACAAAGCCTCACACACCAGTTTGCTGAGCAGGAAAACTCCCCTATTTAATTATCTCAGCACTCCTCTCCAGGCCAAAACTCCAAATAAATCCCTGCTTGAGTGAAAATCATTGTGATTGTGTGAAGAGCCTTACTTGAATTTCATGGTGTTGGCGTGCCACTGCCAGAAGCAGATTGTTCCATCAGCACCAGTGGAGGTGAGGTATCGTGTTGTTCCTTTCCTTGCTGGAGAGAACTAAAAATAAAGTTGCAACAATTAAACCAGCTAATTTCTTTCTCTTCTCTCATGCTGGAAACCTGTAAAGAATTTTTTTTACTAACATATGAGCTTTCTGTCCAGGAGAACAGAGAGAGGAGATAGGCACAGATCTGAACTTCCATAAATATTTAAACTGAGGAAATGGGAATCACACAGCTGAGGGCACGGGGCAGCAGCAAGATGACACATCTGGATGTCACGCAGAGAGAATGAGCCAGGAAAACAAGCTCAGGTTGGGACAAACTGCACTGCCAGCACCGAGGAGGTGACTGCGATCCCTGCTGGCAGTGCACGCTCCTGGCAGGCTGTGGGGCAGTGCACACCCCTGGCAGGCTGTGGGGCAGTGCACACTCCTGGCAGGCTGTGGGGCAGTGCACACCCCTGGCAGTGCACACTCCTGGCAGGTTGTGGGGCAGTGCACACTGCTGGCAGGCTGTGGGGCAGTGCACACCCCTGGCAGGCTGTGGGGCAAGCTGCTCACCTGGATGGAGGTGATGGAGGCGGAGTGGCCCTGCAGCACGGCGAGGGGCGCGCAGGTGCGCAGGCACCACACCCGCACCACCTTGTCGCAGCTGCCCGCGGCCAGCAGCGTGTTCTCGTAGTTGACGGCCATGTCCGAGATCTCGGCCGAGTGCCCGCGCAGCGTGGCCAGCAGCCGCCCGTCGTCCGTCGCCCAGATCTTCACCAGGCAGTCGTCGGAGCCCTGCGGACACATGGGAATGCCCAGGAGCCTGAGCCACGCCAATGGGACACAGCAACTGCACTGGGATGGCACCATTGCACTGGGAAAGTCCTCCACTGAGAGGGTGGGTACTGGGAAGGAATTCCTGGCTGGGAGGGTGGGAGACCCTGGCACAGGTTGGGCAGAGAAGCTGTGGTTGCCCCATCCCTGGGAGTGTCCAAGGCCAGGTTGGACAGGGCTTGGAGCAACCTGGGATAGGGGAAGGTGTCCCTGCCCATGGCAGGGGGTGGGCATGGATGGGCTTTGAGGTCCCTCCCAACCCAAACCATTCTGGGATTCTCTGATTCTGTTTTATAAAATGGAAATCTTTGACTCCACAAGTTGCTCCCTAGACTCCATAGTTCATAGCCATGGAATCATGGAATGGTTTGGGAACCTGTGCCAGGGGCTCACCACCCTCCCAGGGAAGGATTTTTTCCTGTTATCCAATGTAAACCTCCCCTCCTTCACCTCAAAGCCATTCCCTCTTGTCCTGTCACTTTATGTCCTGTCACTCTATGGCCAGGGATTAACAGGGATTAACATTAACAGCTAAAAATGCATAATTATTTAAATAAACTGCTAATTTTTAAACATGCCAAACAAAAAGGCAAGGGCAGTGTCACAAAAATGGTTGTTACTGTATTCTGGAGAAAAACTTAAAATTATAGTCATGTATTGGCTGACACACCACAAATTCTAGAAGGTAAATTTAGTAGAAAAGTAAATTGCATCTGAAGTGAGTTGTGTCTGCATCTCAATCAGTGCCTAAGAGGCTGTTGGGGGACTCATGAAAGATGGAAATCAAAGCAAGCAAATCAATCTCCCCCCAGAGAAGTCCAATGTTTAAACTTACTGTAAATATTCTCCTGCCGCTGCGGTCGAAGGCGATGCAATAAACAGAGGAGAGGTGGCCCAGGATCCTCTTGTGCATCTTCATGTGTTGGTAGGTGCAGGTGGGGAACAAGTGGCTGAAACGGCCACAGCCAGTCAGCTGCCTGGCAGAAAGGATGTGCACTGAGGGGAACACAGCAAAACCAACACAGGCATGAATTCTGTCCACAACTCATGGGAATAAACCTTAAATCAAATATAGTGTTCCTTAACAACTTTATTATTATCATCATCCATAAGTCTGAGCCTCTTCCACCTTCTCAGAATGTTCTGTGCAGTGCTATAAAAAGCAATCCCACTGCTGATGAATCCCCACCACACAAACACTGCACCTGCTTCCTCACCCAAAATTACAGCAGAATTAAAAGTTCCACCACAAGTGGGAGTTATTCCAGTGTTCAATTCATGAGCAGGCACAGATACAGTTACTCTACATGGATTTGGGAAATCTGCTTTATGGAAATTATAATATCAATTGCAAGAAATCTAGTTTTATGGTATACTAACAGTTTATTTTAAGTGGGTTTTTGGTGATAAAAACCTTTCTTTGGAATGGCTTCCAGATTATGTGTGAGGGTCAATGGCCTTTCACATGTTCAACATCAACAACATTGTATTTTTATGGCAATGGAATTGAAGAATAAGAAAAATGTGGCACTGATGGGAAAGTCCCAATCCAAAGAAAGAGAGGAACAAGAAAACACTGCAACAACAAATAATTCCCCATTGCCACAGCCAGAAATCCTTCCAAGAACAGCCTGAAAGTTAAATGCACAAACCACCAGGTCAAAAAGCTCATCTCTGAGCTGACGTCCCATTTTAGAGCATTTTGGGGTATTTAATTCCACCAACCCTCTCCTGTTAATATTCCCCCAACCTGCCCTCATACTCAGCACTTGATCTCTGGGTTTGGAGGTTCTGGGAGGTTTCTCCACAGACACTGGAGGCTGCAGTGCTGCTGTGCAGCCCCTGAGATAGCAGATCCCCTGCAGCAGCTCCTTATCTTGCCTCCTGCACCTTGAAGGAGTTTGGATTTCCCAGGAGCACCAGGAGCCTGTCAGTGCCCTGCAACCCCTGAGTTTATAGTGAAAAACTCAACCCACCTCGTCTCATCGTATCGTTGCCAACCTCCACAAGAAATACTATGGAACATGGTAAAAAATTAATCTACAAACTCAAGAAGTGCCATTGCAAAGGGTTTCTAACCCATAACTCACTTGTGTAAACTTGCACCATTCAAGTATTTACAGAAAGTATTTTTTTTGTCTCAAATTTGGAAATTTGGATGATTTTTAATCACCCAATGCAACTGAAACACAAACTATGAGGGGGGAAAAGCTGCACAAAAGACACTTAAAAAAGCCATGAGGCTCCAGTGTAACCTCACCTTCAGTCAATATTTGCTTTGCATGGAAAAACACACATTCAGCAGTACCAGACAGCAAAACACACTAAAGCAAATGAATCTACTATCTACCCACCACTGAATGGGCACCTGACATCATACAGGGCTGTTAAATGAAACTGGTCCCCAAGCAAGGTAAAACTGAAATTCTGAACCTTTTTTCCACCTCTAACACAGAGATCCCACAGTGCTTAACACTCTACAGAGGTACCTCAGCTTTGCCCACACATTTCTTTATTTACTATGTCAGTATGACAGCTGAAAAGCTACATTTTAAATAACATTACACCTCCCTTTCCCCCACCCTGTGGACCCTGTGAGCCTACAGAGGGCTGGAGTCATTCAGCAACACAGCAATTCTGCTCTGCCTTCCAAAGCTTCAAGCCTTTAAATACACATATATTTAGGTATTTAAATCCAGTGGATCTGCTTTGAAGCAATTTCAAATGGCTCTGAGTAATTTTTTAACCACATGAAGAACTGTGTGAATCAAAAACGTACATTCACATTTCAAATTCTTCCCAATAATCACAATATTTTCTGTATCTCAACGCAGCCCTTCCAAACATTTCCCAATATGTTTGGTGTAAATCACATGAAGGAAACACTGAAAGTTATAAGGAATATTCAGGCACCCCAGGCCCAGGCTTGGCATCTCCCTTTTCCGGTGGATTCCCAGCCTTGCAATCAGTTCGGCTACAGCGGATATGAAAGTCATTTCACTTTTTTTCCCTGTGTTTATTTCCCTCTTTGCACAATGGGGACAAAACTCCTCAATCTCCCACAGATAATTACTGAATAAAAAGCCCTGTTTGTGAAATGCCTCCATCAGACACATCCAGAGCCATTGTAGTGCCATGAGGAGCAACAACTTTATCACAGCAAAGCATCTTCAGGCAAAAAAATTATCACTGCTTCAAAGGAACAAACAATCATCCCCAATTCCAGTTCTTAGGGAGATTAATACACAATATCTAAATAGGGAATTACCCCCACATGACAAAAATCCCTGTGTGAAGTTTCCTTTCTTCAGCACAATGAAGTCATTGTACTCCTAAGGCCTCAAAGCATTAAAAAAACAATTCCTACCCGGAGAAACAGCAACTTAGTAACCCTAAAAAATTTTAGCAATCTAATTAACTGATGTATTTTATGCCATACTGGGTGAAAGAGATGCCAAGTCCACCCTCTCACTACTCCCTGCCAGGAAAAACTGTCCAGACAGTCATTTCAAATGAAAAGGGAGCAGAGCTTGTCTTCTTGATAAGAGAAGTCAGTTTTGTCCCCAAATTGAAGGGCCATGTCAGCTCCTCCAGCTCCCAGCCTGCAGTACATGTAAAACACAGGCAGTTTGCTCTTTAATTCCCACAGTCCTCAGTCCTGGAAGATCACACCTTCAGGAAAATGAGAGCCCTCCATGTAAATGCTGTACAACAGCAACTCACACAGCCCAATTTACCTCACACTCTGCCAGAGGGAACAGCTCAAATGGAAAGCCTTGCAAAAACACTCCCCTAGGAGGGATGAACCCCAGACCCCGCAGCAACAACCCACCAGTGTAAAGGGTATTTAGGAGCCCATCAAGACAGCCCAAAACTCAAAGTTAAATCACAGCTTCTGAAGAAATGCCAGCATTTCAGAGCTGTGAAGTCACCCAGCAGCACCTGCTCCAATCCCTCCTCTCCCTACAAACCCTCGTGTTGCTCCACTTTTCTCAAAGAACACTAGAAAACAGGAAACTGGTGCAAGTGTTTGTTTTAAAACCAGTTTCTCCAGGGTGATGAGTTCACATCACACTGTTTCACCCTGTGCAATAAGCACTGTAACTCTGGAATGAGGACTTAAATCCTGCCCTGACTGCAGGGCTGGAATGAGCCAAGGTCGGGTACCCCTCGCAGAGTGTGGGAGCAGCACAGGCCAGGATTCCACAGGAATGCTGGGAATTGAACACAGTTGGCTCACACGTGGAAAATATCTTCTCAGAGTGGCCACAGACAGAGCTGGACCAGGAAAAGCAGCAAAAGCAGAACGTGTTCCAGCTCTGGGAGCTGCTGGGCTCATGGAGCTCATTTCCAGCACGAGACACCATTGATTCCTGCCCTCATCCCAGTGCTGCTCTTTGGCAGGGCCAAGGTAGGTGGATCACCTTGACTGTGACTTTCCACCCAGCTCAAATGCTTGTTCACTGAGACTATGCTTTCTGCTTCCAAACTCATGGTTTTTTCACTAACAAGTTACCTACAGAAAGACTTTCACCCTCAGGTTAAAGCAGCTCGAAAAGAGTGGAAACAACCTTTGTTCTCACTAACAACAGGAAAGATTCCCATCCTCAGGATTGAGCAGCTCTTCAAGAGTGAGAATAACCTTCTTTCTGATCTGCTTTGAGTCATGTCCAAAAAAAAAAGCCCTGACAAACTGAAGTAGCATCAAAAGCAGGTTTATCAAAGTGGAATAACTCCCAGACTGCCCAACCAGTCTTTCTGCTTTCTGGCTGGGAGAGCACAAGGGGAGCCCCAAACCTCAGGGCTGCCAAACCTGCCCAGGGAGGCTGAGCAGCCCATGCCCGGGCTCACCACGCTGCCCTGGCAGCAGGAGGTTCTGCCATTGCCTCCCCTCCTCTCCTCCCCAGCAGATCCCCACACACAGACACCACAGCCCTGAGAACAACTTCCCCAACTTCCCCCAGCCAGGAGATTCCCAGCTCTGGGACGACGCCACACTGATTCCCTGCTCCAGTTGCACCTGTTATTTGGGAGGACAGGCCCCAGGGTCCCATCCCAACCCACCCACACGGAAAGGCAAACCATGGCAGATACCAACTCAATTAGGAAAACACCAAACACAAGAAATCATTCTGTTCTTTAAGCCACTAAATACTGTCCAAGCAAGCAGCACAAAACTTTGCCATGAAAACACGACAAATGCTGAAGCCCAGCCTGCCAGGATGGTTCATGAATAATACCACATATTCCAAAAACACACAGTCTGATGAAAGAATTGATCCAAGGATCCATACAGAAATGCACCTGTAGAAGTTGTGTGCAATAAATCTACCATCTACATTATTAGTAATCTATCAGCACAATCTATCTCACAGTAAAGTAACTGCAGAACCAGCCTGAAGAAATAAATACACAGATATGGTAGAAACAGAAACCTGCCATCACCACCCCTGCCCCTCCAAAGGGAGAGGGATTCACACGTGAAGGGATTCCCTGAGAAACCAGGGAAAACATCTGCACAAACAGAGATAGAACACCCAAAGAAGAACCAAACCAGGATTTGCATTTATGCCTGCAAGAATCAAAGTGTTTGCTATAAAAATAGTTAATGGCAGTTCAGCCCATACAAGGAAACAGTGCAGTTTCAACACAGCAGAGCAGCTCTGCTGAGATGTCAGCTGGGAGCCCACATGGATCTGAGCTCCATGCACGTCCCTTATCTCTGGGCACAACTCAGTCTGAAGTAACACAAGTGTTGCTCTGGTGATTATTTCGTTTTTGGAGAGGGATGTTGCAAGCAGTCTGTTTTCTGTCATAATCGAACTAGAAGGAATTCTTGAGGCAAAAAAGCTTCCTGGGAGCCAGACACTTTGTTCTGGCTAAGATTCCTGTGCTGATTCCATGGCTCCATGCTCCTGTGGCCATGTCTATCCAACCTCATAAACACATCTATATGCTATGTAGGCGTTTCATAAAAAGATACTCCAGCCTTTTGCCCTCCAAACAATTTGACATGCAAAGCTTTGCAAAACGTGTCTACACACACTGGGGAACATCCCAGACTGAATAATATAAAAATTATTCTACTGTGAGGGAGAAATCTCTTTTAGACTAATTACTGGTGAAATGGTAAAAAAAAAAAAAGTAATGCCAAGAAGGCCAATGGGATCCTGGCCTGGATCAAAAACAGCATGGCCAGCAGGCCCAGGGCAGTGACCCTTCCCCTGGACTCTGCCTTGGGGAGGCCACACCTTGAGTGTTGTGTTGAGTTCTGGGCCCCTCAGCTCAGGAAAGAGATTGAGGGGCTGGAGTGGGGCCAGAGAAGAGCAACGAGGCTGGAGAAGGGAGTGGAGCACAAGTGCTGTGGGGAGAGGCTGAGGGAGCTGGGGGTGTTTGTGCTGGAGAAGAGGAGGCTGAGAGGTGACCTCAGCACTGTCTGGAAGTGCCTGAAGGGAAGTTCTGGCCAGGTGGGGGTTGGTCTCTTCTCCCAGGCACTCAGCAATAGGACAAGGGGGCACGGGGGGCTCAAGCTCTGCCAGGGGAAATTGAAGTTGGAGAGAAGAAAAAAATTCTTTGCAGAGAGAGTGCTCAGGCATTGGAATGGGCTGCCCAGAGAGGGGGTGGATTCCCCATCCCTGGAGGTTTTTCAACTGAGCTTGGCCATGGCACTGAGTGCCATGATCTGGTAAAGGGACTGGAGTTGGACCAAGGGTTGGACTTGATGATCTCACAGGTCTTTTCCAACCCAATCCATTCTATGATTCTGTGATTAAACCCACAGTAGTGTTTTAGTCAGTGAGAGGACCTTTGAGCAGGACAGGACTACGGACAGAGAGGAGGACACCCGAGGCTGGGCAGCCCCAACTCACCCACGTTCGGAGGCCTGGCGTAGTTGACGGGCAGTTCGGGGGGCCGGCCCCGGTGCAGGGCAGCGAAGGCAGAGCCCTTCCATAGCGTGTGCCTGAAATCTGCAGCACAAACACAGCACACACAGTCCATAAGGCAAACAGTCACGGCATCAGGCATTGCTCCCACAGCCCAGGGTAAGAGCAGGCGTGTTAAACAGTTCGTGAGAGACCTATCAATCCCTCCAAGTTACTCTGATTTCTAATTCCTAAGCAAGATGGCTGGAAATGGTTTCCACTTGTTTTGGGTTAGTTTGGGTGAGTAGTGAGTCTGAACTAATGGAAAGAAGGAGAATTTTAAAAGTGGGTGCCCAGTGAGGCAGGACTGAGTTCTGCCATGTTTTCAGTGCTGCAATCCCAACACTCAAAGCACCTCTGCTCAGGGACTGTACATTTGAGAATACACACACACATTTGCTCCCTGCAAGTGGAGAAATGAGATTTTTTTCCAATAAATCTGTTTTCCTGCAATTGGTGGCAACATGCCCTCCTTTCAGACTGTCCTCTGCACCCCAGCCCCCCAAAAAATCATTGTTTTAAAGTGAAGACTGGTTTCTTTAAAGACTCTCCAGCTCTGTGCTGCCAACTGGCCTCGGAGAGGAGCCTCCCTAGAACAATAGTGATTTTTCTGAGGGCCTCAGAAATTAGACCTGGATTTCTTCCACTTCTGGCCATCTGGAAGGAGAGAAATGAGCTTCCACGGTGAGTAAGTACTGAAACAGAAGGACAGTGCCACAGGTTGGTGGATCTGTGTATCACCATGGACATGTCTGAACGTGAAGTGCACAAGCTGAGGGCACTCAGACTCCTGAGATCACCTTCTTATTAAACCCCAATCTGCAGCCCAGAGTATTAAATGATACTCATTAAAAACAGCACTCAGATTTCCCAAAATAGATCAATCCACTCAGAAGTTCTGTTTCCCTGCATAAAAATGTTTATTTTCTCTTCACATTTTGCTGCTGTTTGCTGCAAACTGAGTGTGAAGTGAAGGAACGTTTTCCTGCAAACCTGGAATTCTGCACACAATTACAA
The DNA here is from genome assembly GCA_013396695.1 of Sakesphorus luctuosus. Taxonomy (NCBI): domain Eukaryota; kingdom Metazoa; phylum Chordata; class Aves; order Passeriformes; family Thamnophilidae; genus Sakesphorus; species Sakesphorus luctuosus. The sequence continues at coordinate 712,093 of VWZD01001087.1, read as the reverse complement.
CAAAGCACAGGCAAAACAAGTCTCAGTGCCAAAACTCTGCATGTTTGCAAACAGCACATCCCTCCAGGAGACACCCAATGGATCAGCAGAATGCCACAGTCCTTGTTAGCACCCCTGTGACTTCACAGGATGCAGGGAATTAAGTGCTCAGTGCCACCAAAACAGGAAGGTCCTGCTCTCCCAGCCCTCCTCCTGTGCCAGGATGATGCTCCTGCTCCTGTGTCACCTCCCCTCTGATCCTTTTCCACCAGTTCATTTCATCCACTGCAACAAATTTTGCAACATTTCAGCTCTGTGAATCAGCACATCACAGGACCAAGGAAGTTCTGGCTCCTCCCGGGAGGAAGGGCCAGGCATGGAGTGAGGAGGGAAGGAGGAATCACTCTCCAATAGCAGATGGCTCTCAGATCTGTTTAGTTTTAACACAGAACTGCTCTCAGGATCATTCCCTCAAGCAGAGCAGTTTTTCAAAGGGAATAGAACTGGTGTTCTGTCCATGAAAGAACTGGGGGCTTCCAAATTAACTTTAAGCAAGGACAGGCAGGAATTCTCACTGAAGAATCAACCTCAGCTTCTCCCACTCCCCAAATGCTGCCTCAAATCCCACTTTGTCCTGTGTCTGCACAGACAAGGAATTAAATAATGGGAGAAATCAGGCTCAAAAAGAGCTCAGCAAAACACACTAACTTCTGGGTGATTTTGGACACAGGTGTGTGTAAATGCATATGAAAAAATGGCTGTTTTCAGATGGATCAAACCCTTAATCCAGATCACACCACTTACACAGTCCAGAACACTGGGGAGAGGAGGCAGAGGAAGCAAATAACCAGATTGGGCAAGAATCGCTTAAAATGGCATTTTCAACCAAGGAAAATATATCCCACAGGGCCAGCAACAACTGCATTTCAGCAACCAGAAAGCTGGGAAGCACAGGGCACAGAGCAGGGCTCACCAAACACAGATACCACAACAGGAACCCAAACAGAAGGGGTCGATCAGTGCAATAAAGAATTGAAGTGAGATCTTACCTTTTGCTGCCCTCAGCAGAGACTGGCGCCCGACACCCAGCAGGGTCTGCACCCCCAGCACACTCTGGGGGATTTCCTTGTCCAAGAGGGGGCCAAGCCTCTCACAGATCCTAAGAAGATAATCCGGAGGGATGTGTGCATTGACAGCCACCTAAGCACATGAACAACACAGGCATTGGAAAACTGCTTGATTCTTGCTTTACTGGCATTTCTTTGTTTCTACTCAAGTGTAAAGTTACTGAAATCAAGTTGAAAAACCCCTTGAAAATTAATTATACCAAATTTTGTAGTGATGGGGAGCATTGAAAACGTCAGACCAGAAATTCCAGGTTGTAGCACTTTAATTGTAATTTGGGGTATCCCTTAATAACAAACAAAACTCCCTGAAACTCAGAGTTCCCAGTGCAGTGCTTTGCTCAAACAACTTTTTTAAGCCTTTTCTACCCTTCAGTTCATTCTTTTCCCACTTCTTGCTCAGCTGAACCAGCCTTGCACTGACATCACTGTATGAAGCACATGTGCTAACATCTCAAAACCTTAAATATTATCCCCAAAGCAATACCCAGTTTCCACCCACGTGTGTAGGCTCCAAACTGGTCATGTTGAGAACACACCCTTCTTTTTTCCCTTTGTTTTCTATAGAGAGACAAGAGGTTTTCCAACAGTCTGTTCAAACAACAAATAAACTGTGCCCCATTATCCAGAATGTCCTGCACTTGCCCAACTTCTGTATTTATTAACTGGCAGGAAAAACTCCTCACCAGAGCTCCCTTAGCTCCTCCAACACAGGACACACAGGTAAATCCACCTTTCTTTACGGATCACCAGCTCCCTGCATTCCCAGATCCCAAGGCCATCCCAGCTCCCGCCCCACACGGCGGAGGGAGCGGCAGGAATAGGGAAGCAGGAAAAGGTGTGTGGTTCATTCAGCCCTGCTGCCAAAACACTGTTCACTCAGCTGTGTCACCAAACAGATCATTAGCACATGGCATTGGGAATTTCAACATTCCAGTTGGGCAACAGCAGCAGAGCCACAGGACAGGGCACAGCCAGGCACTGGGTGGGCAACCATCCCACGAGGAGGATTTTAACCACAAAAAGGATGGCTTTTGTAACAACATACACAGATCATCATTGAACTAAATCCAACTGAAAACTCTTCCAATGTGAATGAAACTCCTAGAGAAAATCAGGCTTCTCCCTCCAGGCATCCTTCAGCCCCTGCAGGTTAAAGGATCCTCTCTGGCCTTTTGGAGGCAGAAAAAGGACCATCCCTGAGCAGGGAAGACAAACCTGGTGGCTGCATTAACATGTTCCCATTCCATGGCTTTGCATCCTGTGAGTGTCTGGGAATGACCCCATGAATGCTGTCCTGCACTGACAAGTTTGGCCAGTCATTTTAACTTCTTTTTCCCCAAAACAGAGTTCCAAAGTCATGTTGGCACCTTCCCAGCTGTACAGCCAGTGAGTTCAATGTATGAGCATGAACTGCCTTTGGTGTAAAGGACAGGATGTAACAGAAGTCAAAATGAGACAAAGGGATTATCCAAACTTTGGTATTTGCCTCTTGCTCTTCCTCATTCCTGAAATATAAATGTGTCAATGCTACAAAAGAGTTGGTTATCCTGCACCAGCCTCCCTTTGGTGTGTGGGGATCTGAAGGGACTGAAACCAGGGCAGTTCTGAAGGGACAATCTGCAATTTAGTAACATCTGAGAATGGAATTCCTATTTCCACCTCTGCTAACCAGTAACAGCCTTCCAGCCACCAGCTGCCAGGACTCAGCAATTCATCAAGCCTAAGATTTGACAGAGTAACCAACCCAGAAGTGTGAAATTTTACTGCTAGGGTAAAAATAAACCAAACCACACCACTGTCTGGAAACAGCATTTCCCAGAAGGTCCAAACCATTATCCCAAATATTCCCCTCTTCACCCAGAGCTGGTCTGGGAGCATCCCCAGCACTCCATGTCTATCACACTTCTTGTCCTGAACACTTTCATGTTTCTACAAGCCACAGCAGCCCAAATAAGTGGCCCATAATCTGAATATTATCACTGCTGTTATTACCAAACAGCTCCACAGGCACACAGCAAACCCAGCAAATTCTCCTGGAGATTTTTTCCATAATAACTTCCAGATAAAATGCTTAAATCACAGCACAGAGCTAAACAAGCAATTCTGTTTTCATGTTCCCAAAAGAACTTGAAACAAAAATCCTTCCCTTCACCTCTGTGTGAGAAGCTGTAAACGGATTTTATGTATTTTTCTCAATACGAAGCTGCAAACATCCAGCTGAGAAAACCAGTCTCCCAGATCAGATCTTCCTTAAAAGAAGGATGGAAAAAAGCAAAAGTATAACCACATCTCTTAGTGAGTGCTTGTCCAAACCCTACGTGGCAAAATTAAACAACAGCAAGGATATTATCAGCTCCTCAAATGCATTAGAAAATATTTTAGAAGAGAATCAGAAAATTGAAAGAAATCTGAGATGAGTAACACAGGCCCAAACCATGTGTGTTAAAGTAATGCAGAAGAGCTGAAAACGTGCTAAGTGAGAACAAATGCTGCACCTTGGGATAAATTATAAAGACAAAATGTTTTGTTGCCTAAGAAAAACCCTGTAAAAGTTAGAATGTGAGAGCAGAAGAATGCCACAGTACCCTGGAAAAGTTCACTGACACAGTAACCACACAGTTCTAATGGATCCAAACTGAAGAATTGAGTCAAGGGAATCCATTCTTTGTAAGAAAACTCCTCTCTTTAAAGAAGTCTCAAAGTCCTGACTGCTTGAGTCACCCTGCAGATAAGTTGGTACAGTGATAAGCACAAGAACAGAACTGTAAGTGAAGTCACATCAGGGCGGGGAGAAATCCAACCCCCAAACGTGTTCATGTTTCTGGGCTTGGAAGCATCAAAGTGTCCCCTCAGAGAGCTCTGATTCCTCTTTGGACAAGGCTTTCAGGCACAGGGGGGCATTCTGGGGTGTCCTGTGCAGGGCCAGGAGCTGCACTGGTGATCCTTGTGGGTCCCTTCCAACCCAGGATATTCCACGACTCTGCCTGCTGGCAGCTTCTCCTCCAAGGAAGGTTTCAACAAACAGGAAACAAAAAAGACTCTGAGATTACTATTTAGGATGTCTGTCTGCCCAGAAATGGGATCCAGGGAGCTCAGAACCATCTCTTTTGGGAAGCTGTGGTGGTTGTGGTGAAACACCTCTTCAAAGCACAGGTTTGAGGCAGGAGCTGCAGACTGAGGGGGGGCAACGTGGCCCTTCAGAGGCTCCTCCATCTCCATCCCTGGTGGGCAAGGCCCAGCTGGGCCTCAGCAGTGCATTTCCATCCTCCAGGTAGTCCTACAACACTGGCCTCATTTGGAAAATAACCATCAATTAAGAATCAATTGACAACTGTATCAAGAAGCAGAGGAGGAGGCCAAGAGCCCAAGGCAGCTGAGCAAGCAGGAAATTACTCACCCCCTCAAACAGGGAATCTGAGCAGAAGGAAGCTCAGACACTGGACCTGCACAAGATGCCAACAATATGCAAACAGACATGGATTTCAAAAGCCTTTACCCACCCAGTTCCCCAGACAGAACAGGTTGGAACAACCGTGTTACCAGCTGACGTTCTCCTGAGGTGACAAAACTGCAGCATCTCTGCTCTGCTAATGCTGGGATTGGCAGGATCTATAAATACCAGCACCTCGGACTCAGGGCTAGTTTTAAATCAATGCAGATGGGCAAGGCAGCAACTCAGAGTCAAATCCCATAAGCTGTTCCATACCAGCACAGCCGTTCATGGATGCAAATTCCCCACTGTCCAACCACAGCTGATTTGCTGCTTTGCCTGAAATTACACGTATTTCAGCAAAAAGACCACAACAGGCTGAGCCAGAAGACACAGCCCATCAGAAAGTTCTTAAAACCAGAGCAGAGCCAGTCACCTTTATCAGGAATAAACAAAGATAATGTGGAACAGCAGGTCACTGGAGACTGCACTGCTAATCAGAGCCATTCAGCCTGACTCATCTGTACAGCAGCTGAGCCTTCCCTGAGTGCTGCTGTTCATTTAAAATCACAGCACTAATGACCTGCAAGCTGGACACACTTCAAGCTTTCGTGAGGTCAGGTTAGACAGGGTTTGGATCACCCTGGTCCCTTGGAAGGTGTTCCTGCCCATGGCAGGGGTGGAATCAGACAGGCCTTAAGGGGCCTTCCAACCCCAACCAGTCTGGGATTCTGTGTCCCTTCCCTTCTTAAACACGTATTGTCTCAAGACCACCCTGTCTTGAGCAGCCAATAAAAAAGTAAAACCACTCTGGAGTACACCTGGATGACTCAGCTGGGTAAGAGGAGACTGAGGGCAGACTCATCTGGGGCTGCAGCTCCAATCTCTGCTCACTGTGCCCAGGGACAGCACCCAGGGGAAGGGCTGGAGCTGTGCCAGGGCAGGGACAGGGCACAGGGAACGGCTGGAGCTGTGCCAGGGCAGGGTCAGGTTGGATCCCAGGACAAGGTCCTTCCCCCAGAGGGTGGTGGGCACTGCCCAGGCTCCCCAGGGCAGTGGGCACAGCCCGAAGGCTGCCAGAGCTCCAGGAGGGTTTGGATGATGGGACAGGGACAGGCTGGGATAGTTGGGGTGTCCTGGGCAGGGCAGGAGTTGGATTGATGATTCCTTTGAGTCCCTCTGAACTCAGGATATTCTGTGATTCTTTGATTACCCAGACAGGCAGCCACATGTTGCACACACAAAGTGCTCCAATGTGGAAATAAGCAGGAAAGACAAAAGGAACAGAAATGCACACAAACTTGTATTCTCTATGGTTTTGCTCACTAAGTACAATTCTTACTAGTGGGTCTTAAATCACTCCTCTGCCTTGTGACACCTGACATTTAAAGTAAAAGATAACCTTTAAAGAAAAAAACCAAAGAAATCTCAGAGTTTTCAAATCCTGACTAAAAACTCCAGTGAAGTGGGAGTAAACACTCCTTAGATAAAAACCATCCAGTAGCCATTGGGTTGGTACATCCTTATCACTTCCAAAAGCCCAGGAGCAGCAACAACACACTCAATGGCCAGAGTATTGGCCTGTTTTCTGACAAACACCACTGAACAGCCACACTGAGACCAGAAAACAAAGCTGAAAACAGCAGAACCAGAAACACCGTCAGAATACTGGGCAAGCAAACAAACAAACAAATCAGACTTCTCCAGGTTGTAAACTCTCATCAGCTCAATTACCTCGGCCTGCCCAACCACAGTAGTTGCAACACCCAACTGACATTGCAAATAATTGTGGATTTCTGTCTGGAAGTGTTCAAAAAAGAGAAATGGGTAGGAAAAAAACCTTTACCTCCAATTGCTGGCAACTAAAATTTAATTTTGGTTCAATATGTGCCTGAGATAATTAAAACAAAGGTTGGAGAGATGTGTGTCCTTCACAACCCTGGCTCTGTTCTGAGCATGGCATTCAGACATCCAGCCAGCCCTGAAGGCCAGGAGTTTGGGTTAATAAACAATCATATGCAGCCAAAGGTCTGAATTCCAAACACATCAGACCCTAAGGAATGAGAGGGGGAAAGCCCTTCCCCAACATCCTCAACACTCTGAGGATTAACAGAGAGAAGCTCAGCTCATCCCACCTGGCATCAACCTGTCTCACTGTAATGATTCATTTATAATCCTGTTCCTTCCTGTAAATCAGGAGGAACAGCTCAATAATACCAGAGAAAAAGGCAAACTGAAAGGATTGGTTAGTGTTACTTTAAGACACAAAAAAAATCTTAGACTTAATTTTGATAGTTCTATACAGGGAGAGGCAATTTCCCATCAACTCCAAAATGGTTTGTCTCCCATTTCTGAAATTGTAAAGAAAAGTACATCGTTCCAACACATACTATATAAAAATATAGTTTTAATGTTTTAAGGTTTTTCTATCTGTGCCACATAGAATGAAAGAAAAAAATATTTAAAAATGTGTATGATTAGGCAAAACCAGTATGTCTGACACCAAATTTTATCCTAGAAATGTATATGATTAGGCAAAACCAGAATGTCTGACACCAAATTTTATCCTAGAAATGTATATGATTAGGCAAAACCAGTATGTCTGACACCAAATTTTATCCTAGAAATGTATATGATTAGGCAAAACCAGAATGTCTGACACCAAATTTTATCCTGGCACTGCTAATTCTCCTCTTGGATACTGGATGCAAGCTCGACCTGAGACAGCCCCTGGCTGGATTTCACCTTCTCCAGGAAGAACCAGAATTTACTGAATGCAGTATTTACTCTGCTCACTCAGTTTCCAAGCCCAGAATCACCCACAAGACGTGAGATGAAGCACAACAGCCCTGGAATTCTGCACCCAGGGAAGGACAGCGGCCCCAGGGAGCTCTCCTGGCCGCACCTGCAGAGCCGCTCCGCTGGCAAAACACGTCCTGGGGAGGCACAGAGGGGTCTGAGCGAGACCCCCGAGCACATCCCACATCCCCACGGAGCCCTGGGAGAGAATATTCCTTCCCAGAGAGGTGCCAGTGCCGGGCACAGGTACCGGTGCTGGGAAGCTCACAGCATTCCAGCGCCACTCGGTGCCACCCGGAGCCCTCGGGACGGAGCCGCTCGCAGTGACACGGATCGGGGGCAGAAGAGGCAGGGGCCGGGCGGAGCGGCCTGATCTTCCCCAGTGACACTCATCCATGCGTTTGTATCCCGGGAAAACCCGCCGCTCCCTGTTTATCCCAGCGGCACTGCCCGGCCACGGCTCCCGCTCCGCACA
>VWZD01001087.1:679431-702859 GCA_013396695.1 Sakesphorus luctuosus | reverse complement strand
CCTGAAAGGGGGCACGGTTGCCGGCACCGCGGAAGCGCTCCCGGGCCCGGCCTGCACGGCCTGCAGGGCCGCAGCGCTCACGGCTCTCATGGCCGTGCTGGCCATCCTGGCCTCAGGGCTCCTGGGCCCGGCCCTCCCGGCTCCGGCCCTTCCAGCCGTCGCGGCCTGCAGGGCCTCAGCGCTCCCGACCCTCCCGGCATCAGCCCGCACGGCCCCCGGCCTCAGAGCTCCAGCCCCCGGCCTCAGAGCTCCAGCCCCCCCCGCCTCACCCCTCCCGGCTCTCCGGCCCCGGCGCTCCCCACCGCAGTTGCAGGGCCTCGGTGCGAGCTCCTGCCCAGCAGTGCCTGGGAAATGGAGCCCCGCCGTAGTCCCAAAAATAATCAATTTCTAAAAGAGAGCGCAGGGATTCAGGAATCTTGTGCATCCGGTGATGGGCAGGGGCACAGAGCCACCAGGTGTGCTGTGGGGGGGAAGGTGACAGCCCTCAGTGGCATTGAGTAAACAAGGGCTGGGTGTAAGGACAGGTCTCAGGTTTGGGTGGCTTTAGCAGCCAGATTAGAAGTGTTTGCTCCCAGTGACCAGGAAGTGAAAATATGATGGATACAGCACCTGTACTCCCCAAAGAACAAAGGGGTCAGTGTAGATAGTGTTACTGGAAATAAATATTTTCCCATGAGAAGCTTCCTGTCAGAGCTCCAGAAATTGGTGTCACTTCAGCAGTAAGTTGCTAAAACATGAGGTGAATTGACAGCATTGCTCAGTGTAAAGTTGTGTGTTCTCACCACAGGTATCTGGCATTTGGGTTGGAACTCCAGAGCCTGGGCAGTGTAACAACCGCTGTCATCACCGGGAATAACAAAGGACACATCCTCATGCCTGGAATACCAGGAGCTGAATCACTGTGGATTGATGTCGTGCAAACATTAAATCCAATCTGAGGTTATATTTGTAGCAGCTGCTCAGGACTGGGCCTGCTGTGAAGTGCTGGCTCAGAGTGCTCTGCTGTGCAGTCAGGGTGCAGTCCTTCCTGCTGGCAGCTCCTTAGGATGCTTCCAGGCACCCAGCCAATCTCTGGAGAAGGATTTGGGGATTTGGCACTGAGCTGCTCCACGTTGTTCACCTGTACTCACCTGCCCCGTCATCCACTGTGGAATTGTTTTGTGCCAGGAGCTCAGATAACTGGGTGGTGTGTAGATTTCTGCAGCAACTGAAAGGGGCTCTCAAAAGCCTGGGATAGAAAACACTCTCTGAATAAACTAAGCCCTGCCTTGTTTGTGTCCTTCCCACAGCATTCCAGCTGGAAACCTGGCCATGAGCTCTTTGCTTAATGTCTGTAAATCCACAGCTGCACACCGTGTTGCTCCTCGTTGTGGCTCAGATGGATTTGTGGATCCAGAGGAGAGAGGAGAGTGTTAGGGGTGCCCCAGTGAGTGCTGTGTGTGCTGCAGAGCACAGGTGTGCGGGTACCTGCACTGGGGGCAGCCACAACCAGCATTCCTCGTTCCCAAACAGCTCCTGGGGAACTTCCCTCGGCCCTGCTGGCATTGTCGTGGCTGGGCTGTGCTGCTCCGCAGTCCCTCCCGAGCCTCTTCCCAACATTCCCGGCTCCCTGGCACCTCAGTTTCCCCCACTTAGCATTCTCCCAGTTGCTTTATTACTCCCTAAGCCTGCCACAAGCTCCTTGGTGGGTACCTTTTCCCACCTGTCCCGGGTTTTCCCCTGCAGGAGTCACGTCTGCTGAGTAATGCCCGTCCTGTCATTCCCCAGGAGCTCCATTTCCTTGGCACACGCGGATCCTGCGTGTCTGTGACTCATCTCCTTCCAGCTCCTCTGCATCCAGGCAGCAGCATGCTGGGGCTGGGAGTAAGGCTGAGGGAGGGCAGGGTTTGTGGATGTGCTGATTCATCTTTCCTCGGAGAGAGCTCTGTTATGTAAATGCCACCAGCGGCGGCAGCCAGGAGGGAGCACGGGCTGATGAGCCAGAGGAGGATTCAGGAGCAGACATGCTTTAAGGAAGAAGCTGGATTGGAACAGTTTGCTTCCATACTGCTCTTTAAATAAATAAAAATTGGAGTTTTAAAGAGATTTTAGGGTAGGAAGTAACATTCAAATACCCATCACTTCACCCTGTTTGGTGTTGCAAAGAGATTTCCTCCCAGCTGTATTTAAGAGTAAACACAATCCCCTGTTTAATTTGGCCACAAAATTAAATGAATTTCCCCACAGTCAGCCTGGAACACCAGGTAAAGGTGTCCCTCTCGTATTTTAATTATGATTATATTGTCCTGATGAGTCGAGTCCTGATTCTGCATTAACAATCTGTGGAAACATGACTGTGGTTTGTCACAGCCAGAAAGGTAGTTACAAATCCAAAAAAAGGAAGTGTGGAGTGGAACTGTGCAGGTGTGGTGGGCTGTACCTGCATTGTTCCTTTCCAGTGAACGTAGCCAGGGATGCACATGTCTGAATCCGGGTGGATTGAAACGCTGGAACAAATTAAGCATTTTCAGCTTTTTTTGAGTATTTTCTCTTCACATTTTATAGAATATCCTGAGCTGGAAGGGACCCCTGAGGGTTTCACTCCTGCTCATCTTGGGCCTTTCCTATGGAGTTACATGGTAAAAAAGGATAATAATCAGATTAACTCCCAAGTTTTGTTTAACTGATAAAAATCCCCCAAGAGGTGCTTAGAAGGAATTTAGGTGCTGGGGCCTTGTGCTGCACAATTGTGAGTAAATAGGGATCTTGAAAATTAAGATCTCTAAATACAGCAAACTCAGATTTTGGTGTCATAATTCATTCAAAAAATCTGAGGTGCAAAATAATTAGCACTGATTACAGTTGCTGGAGTGCAGGGCTCCTGTGTGCAAACCAACATCCTGTTCTGCAGGACAAATCTCCAGATTCCTGCTCCTTCCTGTGGTTTTCTCCCCTGGTAAGAGCTGTTAAATAATACCTAAATAGCTATTAGATACCATACAATATCTGCTCTAGGGGTTTTGCTATTTTTAATAATTTAATATTTATTTCCCTACTGCATTATTCCAATTATTCCTCTAGATGGTGCCCGATATCCAAGAGTTGAGTGTAACATTATCCCGTAGGAAAGGCGATGGAGGAACCGCCAGGATGGGCTCGCCTTTGTTGTGGAATTCTCTGGTATAATGGTTCATCTCCGCGATAAATTACTTGCTCTGTGTGATGTAAATATGATGTTTCTTCCTTGTGAGAATCCTAAAATCCACTCACCGCAGCCGAAATTCCACGTGCCTGGATGAGTCCCTTGCTCCACGGGCTATCCACAGCTCCTATTCCTGCTGGCAGCCATTAGCTGGAGTGAGCTGGGATGGGCTGGTGTTGGGGACAGCCCTGCTGGGTGCTGGGGACAGCCTTGCTAGGGACAGCCCTGCTGGGTGCTGGGGACAGCCTTGCTAGGGACAGCCCTGCTGGGTGCTGGGGACAGCCTTGCTAGGGACAGCCCTGCTGGGTGCTGGGGACAGCCCTGCTGGGGACTGCCCTGCTGGGCACAGCCTTGCTGGGGACGGCCCTGCTGGGTGTTGGAGACAGCCCTGCTGAGGACAGCCCTGCTGGGTGTTGGGGACAGCCCTCCTGGGTGCTGGGGACAGCCTTGTTGGGGACAGCCCTCTTGGGTGTTGGGGACAGCCTTGTTGGGGACAGCCCTGCTGGGTGTTGAGGGCAGCCCTGCCGCAGTGGGGCAGCTTAACCTGCCTGCTTGGCAAACAAATGCAGTTCCTGAGCATTATCCAAACGCTTCTCCTTGTCTCTGGTTCACACAGAAACGCCAAATTCCCGCTGTGGATGGAACCCCCAGGAAAGGGGCAGCTCCGCGTCCCTGTGCGCTCAGGGCTCTGCCAGCAGGAAGACCAGGGCGACAATGCCACTGGCGGGTCCATCCCCAGCGTCTCCGAATTCCAGTTGTGCCTCGGAAGTGCCTGGAACGCGCCAGGTTTATAGCAGGACAATTCCTCCTGCTCTAAGTGACAAGGCGGGATTTGATATTATTGGTGTTACTGTTGCAGGCAGCACATCCCTGCCTAAGGAATCCTGTTCCCAACCTTTTCCAGCAATCCCAAGGTGCCCATGGCTGCTGCCAGTCTGGGGGTCTTGTCCCAGAAATACCACCTGGTGTGTCCTGCTGGGCTGACTCAGCAACATCAAATCAGGCTGAATATTTTTCCATAGTTCTTGGTGTTTGGTTTGTGAGTTTTAGAGCCAAATCCTGCATTTTTGACTTCTCCTGGAAATCTGAGCACACAACATCTGAGTGTGCCTGGGAATTCATCACCTGTCTCCCTGAACATGTAAATTTTACTGGAACTCTCTCAGCTGAGTATATAGTTTTAAGAAAATCACATTCTTGTGTATACTATGCCATTTCTTCTTTAAGCTTTGAGGATTTATATGTTTTAATTATATTTTTTGTTTTACAAAAATATTATAAATATTGGGAAGGGGCACACCAGGGCTTTTTGAAAATGCTGCTTTTATTGAAATAAAATATTTTAAAACAGGTTGATGTTGGTTTTTTTATATTTATTGGAGAGCACTTCCATTCTTGGAAGGCCCTTTAGAGCTTTTTGTGATAGAAGGCCTAATTTAATTGAATTTCTGGTGAAGTGGTGCAGCCCTTCCAGCCCTCCCTGCAGCCCCCCAAAATGCCACTGAAATTCCCAGGGCAGAGCTCCAGCCCCCCAAAATGCCCCTGTGGAATTCCCAGAGGCCACACAGAGCCAGTGCATTAAGCAAGGCTTAGGGGGATTATGGAATTAAATTGGGAGCCCCTTCCACCCTTCCCCCAGCCAAAGCCATTCGGAAAGAAATACAAAAAAGGGTGTGAAAACAGCACAATGGGCTTGGCTGAAACCTCTGGGAGCCAAGAACCTCGTGGTGGAGGCTGTTGCTGTGCTCTGGGCTGCTCTGGGCTGGGGCAGAGCGCTGTGTTCCAGAGGGATTCCAGCAGGGAGCTGGACGGGTAATCCCAGGAACACCCTGGAAGGCCCCGGGAATGGCTCTGCTTCCTGAATTCCCTCTGGAGGCAGAAATGCACAGCACAGGACGTTGCCTCCATGCCTCTGGATTGTGCTGCCTGGCTTTGGCATTCCTTATTCCCGGCCCCATCCTTCTCCCGGCATCACAAGCATCCTGCTCCTTCCAGGGAGAGTTTGTGCATGGAAAGCTTTGCTCTAATCCGGGCTGGATTTAGCCAGATGCAGAATCCCGGGAAGGCTTACACGGAGCTTGGCTCTGCTGCGGGCACAGAGCCTTGATTTGATAATCTGGGAATGGTTATTTAAAATTAAAAACAATAAAAACCTTTAAAACTGCTTTTTTTGAGCTTCTTTTGGCCTTGCAGGGCTCTCGGTCACTTACAGGGTCTGGCACCCATGAGAGAGGTTTTAGGCTAATGAGGCACACTCTGCCTGCTTTAATTAAATTAATTAGAGCCCCCCAAAAGCGTTTCCTGGTTAAAAATTGTAGCATCATGATCATACAATTCATGTAAATATTTAATATATAAATGTATGAAATTAAATATTCATTACACTATAGTTACAGAGCCCATGTGACACAAATGACCCCAGGAATATTTCCTTACAAAAGAATCCCTTTTCTTTGCATCTTTATTAACATCTTTACAAACCTTCATATTTAAAACCTTTATTTTAGTGCAGTTCTCTTGGTAATAAAGGAAATTCCTGAGACACCTGTGCAGCAAAAAACAGGATTTAGAGGTCTGGGGGCAAACACACCCAGTTAATTCCTGCCCATATCAGAGCCTGGGGTGGGATCGATGGCACCACAGCCAGCTGAGTGTCGGTAATTAGTGCTAATTAATAAAGCTACCAGTTTGTCTTTGACCTTCTCTCAGCTCATTGCAAGGGATGGGGAGTAAGGATAAGGAATGGGCAGAGGAACATCCTTTTGGCTGGAGCTTTTCTGTGCCCCCCCAGCTCCCCCTCTGACCCCCGGGATCCCGTGTCCCCTCCCTGCAGTGACACCTCCTCCTGCAGCACCCTGGGGAGCTGGAATTCCAAGGGATCTTGCAGCCAGGAGTTGGAATTCCAAGGGATCCCGCAGCACCCTGAGGAGCTGGAATTCCAAGGGATCCTACAGCTCCGTGGAGGGCTGGAATTCCAAGGGATCTTGCAGCCAGGAGTTGGAATTCCAAGGGATCCTGCAGCACCCTGGGGAGCTGGAATTCCAAGGGATCCTGCGGCACCTGGGGAGCTGGAATTCCAAGGGATCCTGCAGCCCTCGGGGGAGCTGGAATTCCAAGGGATCCTGCAGCACCCTGGGGAGCTGGAATTCCAAGGGATCCTGCGGCACCTGGGGAGCTGGAATTCCAAGGGATCCTGCAGCCCTCGGGGGAGCTGGAATTCCAAGGGATCCTGCAGCACCCTGGGGAGCTGGAATTCCAAGGGATCCTGCGGCACCTGGGGAGCTGGAATTCCAAGGGATCCTGCAGCCCTCGGGGGAGCTGGAATTCCAAGGGATCCTGCAGCACCCTGGGGAGCTGGAATTCCAAGGGATCCTGCGGCACCTGGGGAGCTGGAATTCCAAGGGATCCTGCAGCCCTCGGGGGAGCTGGAATTCCAAGGGATCCTGCAGCACCCTGGGGAGCTGGAATTCCAAGGGATCCTGCGGCACCTGGGGAGCTGGAATTCCAAGGGATCCTGCAGCCCTCGGGGGAGCTGGAATTCCAAGGGATCCTGCAGCACCCTGGGGAGCTGGAATTCCAAGGGATCCTGCGGCACCTGGGGAGCTGGAATTCCAAGGGATCCTACAGCTCCGTGGAGGGCTGGAATTCCAAGGGATCCTGCAGCACCCTGGGGAGCTGGAATTCCAAGGGATCTTGCAGCCAGGAGTTGGAATTCCAAGGGATCCTGCAGCCCCGTGGGGATCTGCGGGCCGGGAGGGCCTTGGGATGTGACTGCTTGTGACAAGTGTTGCCTGGGAGAAAACCAGGCTGGCAGCGGCTGGAAACCTGAATGATGTCACTATGGCAACAAAATAACCCACCTTTGAATAAATGTGCATTGGGAGCACCTCACGTGCTCGGGGAGCAGAGAGAGGAAGCTCCGAGTTTTTACATGTATGTATATGTTTTTAATATATTTTTTAATATCTTCTGGCTTCCTGAATTCCTTCCCTATCACCAGTTGCTGATGCAGATAGAAAAAATATTTTAATTTCTCTCAGCAGTGAAATGAAACTGAACATGACCAAAGCTGCAGTAGAAGGTAAAATGTGTTTGCTGTGGGGCAGGAAAACCCTGGAAAACCCTGGTAACCAGAAGTTCTCCTGATGGATGTGGGACCAGAGCATCCATCAGGGCAATGAGCAGGGACTAATTAATGCTAATACCTTTCATGGACATAGTCCATCTCCTTCCAACAATCCCAAACACCATTTCCATGTTTGCTCCTTCCAGCCAGGTTTGCTTTCCCATCATTTCTGCATTAAATAAAAGCAACAGGTGGAAATGTGGAGGTTTCTCTGGCAATGCCAAACTCTCCTGGGCTCTTTCCATCCTGGACACATCCCAGCCAAGCTGAGACCATGGTGGTTCAGCCACAGCACTGCCAGGGAGATGTTCCCAAGTTTCCTCACAATCCTGGATGCTTTTGAGACTGGAGTGAGTGGCTTTGACCATCTGTGTGCCAGGGGACTGGGCTGGGAAATGCTGTGTGTGGAGCTGGAGCAGCGCCAGCAGCTCCTCAGGGATCAAACCTGGCAGAAAGAGGAGTTGTCCTGCCAGGCTCCTCTCCAAAGGGCATTTATGGGATGGAACACAAGGCCATGGAAAGCCCAGCACCCTGATCCGGCCCCGCGGCAACCCTCCACTAATCCAGGGGAAAAACAGAGCCCCAAATTGTTGGGGGTTTCCTGGGAAGGGGAGATCTGGCAGCGTTTGGGTTGGACACCATTCCCTGCCAGAGGTGGGTGTTCTGGATCAGGGATCCCCAGGGATGTGCTCAGGAGGAGGGAGGGCAGGCAGGGCTGGACTCTCTGGAGCTGAGCAGAGGCAGCTGGAGGTGTGCACCCCAGGGGTGGGCTGGGCACGGGCACAGCATCTGCATGGGAAGGGCAAAAGGGGTGCCAAAGGCTCCAGAGAACCACCGGATGTTCCCATGTTTTGGCAAAGTTCAGCCTGTTCAAAACAGCCATGGAAAGCCCAGCACAGCCCAGCAGGAATTGCCTGTACACGTGGCTGTGTGAGCAACTCTGCACTTGGAGTGTTTGCGGTGCAAAAATGAACCCATTGATTTATATTATATTATATTATATTATATTATATTATATTATATTATATTATATTATATTATATTATATTATATTATATTATATTAATGTTATATTATGCTATATTATGTTATATTATGTTATAATATTATAGTATAGTATATCATTTTATATTATATTATTATATTATATTATATTATATATCATACTGTATATTATATATTCTATTATATTACTTTATAGACTATAATAATAATTTCATATATAATATATAATTATACGATTGTACATATTATAATTACATATGGATTCTATGCTAATTTCCCTCCCTATAGCCCCCTTTCTGAGAGCTTTCAACCCAGTTTGATAGCAACAAAAATAATGTCCTTCCAACTGTTTTTTCCTAGAACGCCAGGGAAAGTGGATTAAAAGGAACGAGGTAATGGAGCACAGAAAAACTGCTCCACTACAACTCGCACAACTTCGGCGGAGGGAAGGGGACGTTTGGCTGTGCCCTGGCAGAGCTCAGGTGGGTGATGGAGTAGCTGGATGCCAACTAATGGTGGCAGTTGGGAATGTCACCTTTGACCGTCACCGCCGGCACAGCCCCCGGACCCTGCCCCTCTGCTTCCCGTCCCCGCGTCCCTGCAATCCCACAGTTCCTGCCAGTGCGGAGCGAGGAGCAGCCGCGGCTCCTGCTCCCAAGCGGGGAGGGAATTCCCAGCGGCCATGTGGGACAAGGGCTCCAACAGCGGCTCCAACAGCGGCTCCAGCCACTCCTGCTGCTGCCCCAGCAACCTCCTGCCACCTCCTTCTGCTCCAGCCACTCCTGCTGCTGCCCCAGCAACCTCCTGCTGCCCCAGCCACCTCCTTCTGCTCCAGCCACTCCTGCCGCTGCCCCAGCCACCTCCTTCTGCTCCAGCCACCTCCTCCTGCTGCCCCGGCCACCTCCTGCTGCCCTAGCCCTGGCCTGCCCAGGGAAAGGAATCACTGCCTTACCTCAGGGTTAATTAGTCCCTGCTCCACAGCTAATGAAGAGCGCGGTCCGGCGGGGTCAGCCGAGCCCTCCCTCCCGCTCCCTCTCGTGCCATCTGCCATTGCCATGGCACTGGCGCTGCTTTCACGCCTGGCTGGGCACTCTGGATGCACAGGGGGGACTATTTGTACCCCCCCTTGGTCTTTGGAAAGGGAAGAATAAGAATAAACCCAGGAGTGGCTGGAGCTGCCACGCACTGCCCTTTCCCTTCCCATTTCTGCAGCCTTTTAGCATTCAGTTCTCCAGCAATTTGGGAGGAAAATTGCCCTGGAAGAAAGAACCCAAAATGTGCCTGATTTCTGAACCCCCCCAGCGCCACCCAGGCAGCTGCAGAGAATTTCCCTTCCAAGCAGATGATGTAATGGGCTTTGTCAGCCAATGCTGGAATGAATAAAACCCCAGGCCCGAAATCCACCCAGGCTTTTGATGAAACTCCCAAGGTTCCTGGAGCAAGTGGTCTCCCAAACGGGCTGGGGCCGGTGGTTTTGTCATGCAGATCTGGAGAGCTGAGGGCTCCAAGCAGGGAATAACCAAAAGTGCTGGATTTGTCCCTGACAAGGGAAAGGGGAAGGGGCATCTGGGGCCACCTTTTGGGAGTGCCCAGCCCTGGGGCTGGAGTATCAAGCCAGGCCTCAGCATCCCCCACGGAGTCACTCCTGGTGTGAAAATGGGCCCTGCACCCACACTTTATAGATATAGATATGTTTATATTTAATATTATACATAAAGTGATATTGTCCTCAGAGCAGCTGTGGCTGCCCCATCCCTGGGAGTGTCCAAGGCCAGGCTGGACAGGGCTTGGAGCAGCCTGGGCTGGTGGGAGGTGTCCCAGGGGTAGCACTGGACGGGCTTTGAAGTCCCTTCCAACCCAAACCATTCTGGGATTCGATGATATGTATAACCAGAAATACATAAACTATACACAAAACATTGGCAATATCCCCACTCCTGCTGGGGAGGGGGTGGGTTCCAGCCCCAGGGAATGGGGCAGCACCTGGCAGGGCACAGAGGGACAGTGGGGACAGGGCTGGGAACGATCCCCCTGGGCCAGGCACACCCTTCCCAGTCACACCCCGCGGGCAGAAACTTCTCCAGGATCAAAGCCCGGGGTGATGGCACAGAGTCACATTTTACAGTAATTTTAGGTTCTGACAGGAGCTCTCTGTGGATAAAAGTCTCCTGCCATCCCTTCCCCTGCCATCCCTACTCCTGCCATCCCTGCCCCCAGGCAGGTGGATAAC
Organism: Sakesphorus luctuosus; assembly: GCA_013396695.1. Classification (NCBI taxonomy): domain Eukaryota; kingdom Metazoa; phylum Chordata; class Aves; order Passeriformes; family Thamnophilidae; genus Sakesphorus; species Sakesphorus luctuosus. Next base: position 692,317 of record VWZD01001087.1, on the reverse strand, counting down.
CCCAAATTCCCGGGAGCTCCCTGGGAGCTGCAGTGTGAGCAGAGCACAGCCCTCCCCAGCCATGACCACACCTGGAGGCCACAGCACCAAGTGAAGCCGGGAAGACTCACAGCCAAGATGGGCCAAAAAGGGGCTGGGGAAGAGTTGGCTGAGCTCACATGGAGCAACAGTGGGAGCTGGGAGTGCGGATCCCCCTCCCCAGCTCGGGGCTGGCCCTCACCTGACCTTCAGCCCACCCACTGGAGCCCCCAGCAAACCCAGCCCCAGGAGTGGCTTTTAGGGAGGGAGCTTTGCCAAGAGCAGAAGGATGTGGTGCCCTTATTCTCCTGGGCACCTTGTCCTGCTAAAGGGGGTAAGGAGGAGCCCATCCTTCAGCTCCAGTGGAGAATATTCCTGGGAACACTGGCCCAGGGGATGTGCACAGCCCAGGTGGGTGGCACGGGGCATGTTCACGCGCAGTGGGTGAGTTTTCCTCGGGAGCTGCCAGAGTGTGGCTCAGCCCAAGGGTGGGTACAAACCTGTGCCCTCATCCCCAGGTCCAGCTGGAGGTGACAGGGAAGGGCACAGCTTGAGGACAACTCCAGGTCCTCTCCCACCCCCATGGCTCACTGGTCCTGCACTGGGGGCGAGTTTTTTGTGCTCTAAAGCCCCACTGGGTCGTCTTCACAGAACTTGTCCAATCCCTTACCAACCTTTATGATTTTGGGCTCCATTTGGGCAGCGAGTTCTGTGCCTTAATTACACATCGTGTGAAATATGTTAGTTTTGCTTCTGGTGCTCAGTCATTTCCCTTGGGGCCTCTTTGTTTGCTTTGTGTCCCCACACAAGAGCCACTGACCCCCATTCACTGTCCCAGGGAATACAAGGAATACAATTCCCACCTCCTTTTCCCCCCTACCTGTCAATTCTTTGCAAGACAAAAAGGGTAATTTATTTAATTATTGCTGATATAATGTGCTAAAACTCTCCTTTCCCCTCCAACAGTTAATTACACTTGTTAATTATTTTAATTATTCCCAGGGTGATGCTGGAGGTGTGGAGGAGCTCACTGGGCTGCACAGGTTGGAATAAACACAGAGCAGGGAAGTCAGAGTTTGGTCCAAGGTCTCTGTGGATGAAACAGAGCAGGGAATGCTTGGCCTGGATTTGGAACTTTCTGTTTGCAGCATGGAAAGACTTAGAGGAGGCGAAGGCAGGTGCTGCAGGATTTCCCTTGTATGGGGCAGTGGGAGCTCAGGGGGGCAATTCCAGCCCGTCCCTCCTTACAGAGACGACACAAAATGGAACCAGCCAAGCCTTGGCCAAGCAGTTGTGGCTGGCACCTCCGGGCTGGGGGGTTTGTGTGAGGGAAGAAGGAAGGCAAAGCAAGCGAAATTCCAGCCTGCTGGAATTCCAGCCCGTCCCCAGGCCCAGGGACAGCCCCCTGGAGCTGCAGCCCGTCCAACAAAAACGCTGTTTGTGGTCCCCGGAGTGGCCTCTGCCCGTCCCTCGGAGCCAGGGAAACCCGAGAGCAGCCCCATCCGAACCTTCCGCACAGCTCCTTTTATCTTGCTGGGGAACACAAACCGCGGAGGGGCCGGGGCTCTGTGGCCGGGCTGCAGCACATCTGGTTTGAGCTCCAAGAAAGGCACTTCCACCCCCTTCCCGGATTGTTCCTGTTAAACAAATAAAACCCCGGCGAGTTTGCGAGCTTTTGGCTCTGGGGTAACTTTGGAGAAGCTTTGACTGGGAGTTCCAGGCTTGTGCTTCCCTTCATCCCCCCCGGGAGCAGCTCCCCTCGCTCCTGGAGGGAGGCACTTCCAAAGGGGTTCCCGGGCCCCCCGTGCCGGGAATGCCGAGCCTGGCAGGGGGGACCGGTCTCCACCACTCTGTGTTTAGGTTTCATTCCAGCATTTTCCCCTGGGTTATTCATACTTCTTCCCCTCCCCCCTTTTTAAGAACGTCTGGAATTGTTTAAGATGTGTCCAACTGTATTAAGATTCTTTTGAGAGCTTTATGGTGTCAACTGGATTCCCACTCTTAGGAAAGGGGTTTTCTAATTTGATGATTTTCCCCCTTTCTATCACATAAGCACCCACTTCCTTTCAGTGCTTTCAGGTGTTACCTCAGCCTGAAGTTCCCCCAAGTCCTTGGACATCACTTCCAGATTCCCCTGGGACCCGTTCCCAGTGACTCTCTGGCTGGTGCTGCAGGAGGAGGGCAGGGGGCCGTTCCTGGGCATCCTCTCCCACTGGCCCCTCCGTCCTCTTCAAGCAGAGCTGGAGAAATCAGGGCAGATCACAGAATCATGGAATTCCAGGATGGTTTGGGTTGGGAGGGACCTTACAGACAGACCATCTCCTTCCATGAGCAGGGACATTTCCACTATCCAGGTTGCTCCAAACTCCGTCCAACTTGGCTTTGGACAGGGATGGGGCAGCCACAGCTTCTCTGGGAACAGCTGAAAGGTGTGGGATGAGGGGGTGGGAGCAGCATCCCAACCCACTCGCCATCCCCTGCTCGACTCAGCCAAGCCCGATCCCAATCCCCATCCCGCTCCTCCCAACGCCGGGCACGGCGCCCACGAGTCCCTGGTGACTGTCCCACCTCCCCGTCCCTGGGAGCAGCCCCCGGGCCAGGCTGTGCCCAGAGCCCACGCTGGCTGCTCCCTCCCCACGGGGCCGGGGGCGCTCCGGACCCTGCGGAGCTCGGCCAGGGCATCAGGTTTCAGAGCGGGGGCTCTGGCAGCTGCGGGGAAGGAATCGCTCCGCTGGGACAGGCAGAGGGAGGAGCCAGCCTTGCCATTCCAGGGATTCAATTTGCTTTCTCCTTCATGAGATTAACGCCAATGTAACTCCATTAACTGCCAGGGAGATGCTCAGCATCTGAAAATCAGACCTGTCGGATTTTCATGGACTCACAGAATGGTTTGGGTTGGGAGGGACCTTAAAGCCCATCCAGTGCCACTCCTGCCATGGGCAGGGACACCTTCCACTATTCCAGGTTCCTCCAAGCCCCATCCAATCTGGACATTTCCAGGATGGACCGGCCACAGCTTCTCTGCCCAACCTGTGCCAGTCCCTCCCCACCCTCACAGCCAACAATTCCTTCCCAATATCCCATCTATCCCTGCCCTCTGGCAGTGGGAAGCCATTCCCTGTGTCCTGTCCCTCCCTCCCTTGTCCCCAGTCCCTCTCCAGCTCTCCTGGAGCACTGAAGGGGCTCTCAGGTGTCCCTGGAGCCTTCTCTCCTCCAGGTGAGCCCCCCCAGCTCTCCCAGCCTGGCTCCAGCCCAGAGGGGTTTTCTGGTCTTTGTGAGCAAAGCTGGATGTGGGATGAGCCTACAAACCCCCTCCTTGGAGCTGCTTTGGGGGGTTGGGTGTTTTCCTTTCCCCTCCCAACCTAAACCATTCTGTGATTCCATGTTTCTGTGATCTGCCCCTATTTATCCACATGGGAGGACACTGAGGGAAGGGGACACTGAAATATGGTTGTTGATCACTGTCATCTCACTGTATTAACCTTTATTCTATTGAACCTGGAGTCTGAGGTTGGAAAAGCCCTCCAGAGTCATCCAGTCCAACCATCCCCAGCACTGCCAAACCCACCCCTGAGGGATGGGGCCTCCACCACTGCCCCAGGCAGCTGTGCCAGGGCTGGACAACCCTTTGCATGGGGAAATTGTCCATGATAGGCAACCAAACCTCTCCTGGAGCAACCTGAGGCCATTTCCTCACATGCTGTCCCTGTTTGGACAGGACAAGAAGGCCACAGACAGGGATTCCCACCCAAACCTCCTGTCTCCACATGAGTTCCAGGCCTGGCACTGCTCACTCCAACACTCAGCTCTGCTCAGCAACTGCCCAACAACTGAGGAGCTGCACGGGCCCCTCCCCAGGGCAGGCTGGTGCCAACACCCCTTAAACCTCTTCCCACTGTGCCACCTCACAACCATCACAGTCTCTGGACTCATCAATCTCCTCTGGACTCATCAATCTCTCCACCTCATTGCATCTTCGAGGTCTCTAATTGTTCTGATTAATGACAAGCACATCACAGCAATGCCATGAATCCTTCCCCACCAGCACAGGTAACACACACTGCCTGCACTTCCAGCACCAAGGACCTGGGGGAAGGTGGTTCCTCCACGAATTCCAAATAAACCTGGAAGTAGGTTGACTCAATTTCTCCCTTTGAAACCTTTTGGCCAAACTAAGCCAAGGTTGGAGCTGGGCTTTGATGTGGTGTCCAGACACAGCACCAGGTGAGGAGGAGCTCTTGGCAGGAGCCACACAATCCACTCAGTTGTGCAATTCTCTCAATACCCCCCAGCTGCAAAAGTTATGAATGTGAGTGAGGAAGTTTGTCTGAAAAGTTCTTGAGCAATTTTCTGTTCTTATTGGAAACAGGAATTTGATTGTAACAATAGTCATAGAATTAAGGACGAGTCCCGCCCTGGCACCAGAGGAGGAAGAACTAACCAAAACCAAACACTCAGCTGGATGTTCTGGGGAACAACCTCAGGACTCCAACATTTGAGAGACAACTCGCCCTCAGTGACCTCAGTTAGGGTGTGATGGGCTGATTGTACCGTGGCACATGGAAATATTAACTCCACTCAGTGCCTGCTGCTTGAAGAACAATGTTTGAGACACTCAGGGACCAGAGGGTGAAGCAAAGGAGAGCTGGGGATGGTTCCACAGCACCAGGAGGGGGAGAAGGAACTGCCCTTCCTGCAGGACTGGATTTCTATTTGAAGCCATTTTAGAGAAACAACAGGGTGAGGAAAATGTATAAAACATTTAATTCCAATGTTTTCTCCCTGGAGTTCAAGCCTGTTGGGATTTCTCATCAGCTGCAGGCTAAACTCATGGAATCATGGAATGGTTTGGGTTGGAAGGGACTTAAAGCCCATCCAGTGCCACCCCCTGCCATGGGCAGGGACACCTCCCACTGTCCCAGGCTGCTCCAGCCTGGCCTTGGACATGCCTAGGGCAGCCACAGCTCTCCCAGCCTGCCTTTTATAGCAGAGAAATTTCAGTGAATCATTTTCAGAAGTAGAAGAGTCAGGATGACATTTGAATTTTGTTGGGTTGTCTGCACACTGGGGTGTTCAGAACCTCCCTGGTTTTACCCACATCTCACCACTCTTCCACCAGGCAAAGGGAATCCAGTTCTTTTTCTCCAGTTTTCACTGGAGGAGAGACCAGAGCACATCCCAAACTGTCTGTTGGATTAATGGAATACACTGCCAAGGAAAAGGCCCCTGAGGTCTCCCCACCTTTACTGCTGAGGAAACTGGAGCCCAGGTAACCCTGGGCAGTTCTACAGAACAAAAGGTGCAGCAGCAGGAATCCAAATTCCCAGTGCTTGAGGTCTGGAAATGAAATCCAGTCAAACATCCTCTCACAGCCCCTGCCCTGGGGGACACTGATCCTGGATCCCACATTTAATCCCACACACTCTGCCCTGAGATGCTGAGCTGGGGCTTGGATATGAGATAAACTATTCCAGCCCTTGGAATTTCCATTGCTGGGCTGCAGAGCAGCTTCAAGGGAGAGATAAAACTTCTGCATTGCAGACATTTTTCTTCTTATTAAATACATCGTGGAGTTGGTCACTGATGGGAAAAGATTTGCTATAAAAGGAGGGTTTAATGGCAGAATTAGAAATGTCCTTGGTGAAGTTGCACAGAAAAGCTGTAGCAACAAAACCAAGACTAAACCCCCATTCACTGGTCTGGTCCTGCTGGTGATTCCCAGAATAAGAAGTCGGGATTAGTGGGAAGTCCCACAGCTGAAGCAGAGAGGGGCTCGAGCCCCAGAGCTCTCCACTCTGTCCCTGTCCCACTGCAGCTCTCCTGGAATTTGGGAGCTTTCCAGCAGCACAAGCAACAAACCACAATCAGCTTTTGAGGAGTCTTTTTTATTAAGATAAATCCAGCAAAATTCCTAACAGTGGGTACATACAACCAACCTGCCCTTTTTGAAAAGAAATGTTTGTATTTCATTTAAAAACAGGATTACACTTTTATTTATTTATTTTTCTCTTTTTTTTTTTTTCAAAACTGACAAAATAAAATTACATTTGGGAAACAACAGATTTCCAGCTCTTAGGTTTTTTTTTTCATGAAAATAGCTCACCTTCTTTATAAAAGCAACCCACAGAACCACTGGAATGTTTCACACGGTTATTTGTTTTGAGACCTCCCCACTTTAAGAAACCATACAACACATACAAGGGAAAAATTAAAGTCTGAAGTCTGTAAGCATGACTTACACAAAAAGGGACACACTGACAGAAGTCAAAAGCTACCACCACTTACTCTTTCCATGTACCATACAAACTATTACAATCACAAAATTTAAAAACAATGACTTTTTTTTTTGTTGTTTTGTTTTGTTTGTTAGGGATTTAATTCCCAAGTAACCGAGATGAAGATGTTCCATAATTAAATTCATGCTAAAAAAACCTGCATTTATAAAATAGTTGATAAAAATATTCCTCTCTGTTAACAATACAGCATGGAGGTACGGAGACCAAATGATGGAGATACAGGGCAGGGTTAACATTACTCGGACTTGGCTTCCTTATCATCAGATGCTTCAGCAGCTGGTGCCTAGAAAAGTGTTTGGGAAGAATAGAAATATTATTGCAAATGCTAATTGGATTCCAGTCTAACAAGCATCAAAGAGAGAGCAGTTTGTTAGCACAGCCATGGGCACTGTGTGTGGTGACAGGAACACACAGCAATGATGGACACGGCCACACCTGGGCTGCTGTCCAGGCTTTGGGCCATCACTCTCACTGCTCTCTACAAAAATGTGCTTTCACCTTTTAAGCCAACATATCAAAACTGAAAATTCCTCAAAAAGATCCTCTGAAGTCCATCAGCCATGTATTGTTTTAGCAAAGCAGCTCCTGATCTCGCTTTAGAATGGAAAGAATAAATGAGCCCTTGCCTGACGGTGCCTCTGACCCCACGAGGAGAGGGCAGTGCCAGGCAGAGCAGGAGGGTGGGCACACAGGGAGCCCTGGGAAAACCTTGTGCCCACTGTCAGCAGGGAATCTGCTGGGCCAATCCCACCAGGATGGAGCCTGCAGCTGGTGCCAGGCAAGGGCAGCTCTGAGGCAGGAGCTCAGGAAGGAGCTGGGACAAGAGGCTGCAGAGGAAGAGCCAAGCCTGACTGACTGCACATCTCCTGCTGAACTGTTCTGAGGGGAGGGATTGTTTTAAAGAATTGTGCAGAACTGAAAACCAGATTTCTGGCCCAGCACCAACCTGTGCTGAGCAGCAGAGGGAACTCAGCAGCCCAGAGAGGGTGTGCAGAGTCAGCTCAGGGCTGGAGGGCTGTCCCTGAGCCCCACTGACCCCACTGCTGGAGCCAGGACAGCACAGCCCCCCTGTGGGATGGCCCCAGCACAGGCTGGAAGGAGAATGCTGTCCCTCCAGGCTCTCCCTGTGCAATCCCCAGCTGGTCTGTCCCTCAGAGTGGCAGTGAGCCCCCCACCCTGCATTCCCAGCACACCTGGCTGTATCCCATGCTTGGTGCAGCCACAGTACCTCGTTAGTTTTGGTATCTCCGTTTTCAGAGTGGTTTTCTTCTTTAGCATCCTCTTGTTTAGTTTCCTCTTTGCCTTTGGCTCCTTTCTTCCCTTTTGTTGCTGCCTTTTTGTCCTCCTTTTTATCATTTGCTGCTTTTTCTTTCTGTTAAGAAAACAGACCATGGTATATTAAATCCTTATTTCCACCTTTTACCTCAGCACATTCTCAACTCCCAAACCCTCTGCACAACCTCCTTCCACTCCCCAAACTTCCTGCTGACAAAGGTGAGACCAAGGTGTGGAAGGAGAACTGTTTTCCTTCTATTCCACCCTGAATGTGCTACTGGGAAGTGCACAATATGAAAGCAGCCATGGCTGGGGTTAAAAGAATTCCTATTTTAAACAGGCATTCAATTAAATTAGCCCAAAAATGTTGAACTGGCCTGTTTTTGTGCTCTGCTGCTGAGAGGCAGCCACAGAACAAACTCAACATGTACAACCAGTGGAAACACCAGAAAACTTCACATGTGCTGTTAATGCCTATTTAGAAAACTACTCCCAGGACTTCCCCCTTCCCTGCCACAATTGGCCTTCTGATAATAAACCATTTGTGTCACAGAAAAACTGGAGGCTCAACAGCATCACTTTGATAACTTTGCATTTGCTATTTAAGTGCAGTTTCTTATATGTGGATCAGGTTAAATCCAACCAAGCCCAAACTTGATGCTTCTGTAGTGATAATTTTCCATAGGTGAGGTCAGATCCCACCCCACATCCACGACTCTCATCAGTGTCACTCCCAAGGACCTGCCTCCTGCTGCCAATAAGAACTGAACTAGCTCAGCTCCTCACTTATTAACCTACTTCCAACACAGGAACCACAAAACCTGCAAAATCTACTCATGGGTAAGTGAAGACAAACAGAAAATTATTGAAAACAAAATATATACACTCAAAAGATTTCCCTCAGGGACTACAAGTTACTAAAAGGTTACAAGAAGTTTATTTTCCTATTCCTAACCCCCAGTCATTAGTGCACAAAATTAATTCACCTTAAAAATGAGCTGCTGGCCAAAGGCAAACTCATGAAACAAGGGGTGAAGTCACCTGATCCTTCAATGATACTGATTAAAAATTCATCAAAATTAACAGCAAATCTTACAATAATGCAGCAAACTTAAAACAGAGGGTTAATAGCACTCAAATGGGTGAAGATCCCTTTCCTCTCTAAGTTCCCACTTTCCAGTCTGAGGGATTTCAGCCCTCCTGGGAAACTACAACAACCTGGTGGCAGAATTGCCTGCATTGGGAATGCCCAAGTGTTCTCATGCTGGCTGGCAGTGAGATTTAGAACTAGAGATTCTGCTGAGGCACTGGTTGTCTTTGCCTCATTAAAAAGAGACAACACATTATTAACAGAACTAAAACTAATTCTGTGTAGCCCCCTCTGTGCTGGTGAAGCCCCTCCTGAGAAAGCACAGGAGGAGAATCCAGGGAAACTGAGGTCCATGGCTGGGGAGAAAGTGTCTGACAGGACACAACAGGGGCTGAGCAACAGCACTGTATTAATTTTCCTCCATAATTCTGCTACAGAGGTGGCAACAACAGCTCAGTACTAAGGCCATGTGTTTTAAAAGTGACAAAACTGCTCTCCCAGCTCTGCTTCTCAATAGGGCCAAGTTTAACAGGTGGAATCTCCTCTGATACATACAAACTGTTCCAAGAGCCTGAAAAGTAAAGTACTTGGGAGAGACAGGAATTAAAAATGCCTCCACAATCCTTATTCCATCCCAGTTTTCACAGGAATTGGTGCCATTTGAGGAGCCCTAGAGCCCAAACTGCAGCTCAAGTGTCCTGGCTTCCAACAGCCCTGCAGGAGCAGAGGGCCAGTGTTCCCAAGTGGTGCCAAGGGCACCCCTGCCAAGGGATCCCACACCAACAGCTGTGCAGGGAGGGCCCAGCTGAGCTCTGACAACCCCCTGCAGCCCTGACCACTCATCCCTGTTGCTCCAACTCTTAAAATCCAGTTAATGCAGCTTTTGTGTTTAAACTCCAAAGTATTTTCTTAAAAATTAAAAAGCAAACTTGGAAAAAGCAGCAAACACCAACAACCTGGAGTACAAGGAGCTGCCCTGCCCTGCCCATGAGCCCAGCCCAGCTCTGTGCTGGCCCTGCTCTTCCCAGCCACTGGAGGGGAGTGCAATCCAGAGTGTCCAGGGCTCCATCCCCCAGGAATGCAGAACCCCTGGCTCCAGGATGGCTCTGGAAAACCACCTGCTCCAGGAATGTGGACACCTTGCTCTGCACAGCACTGGGGTTAGAGCTGGAGGGCCCCACAATGCCAGGGGGGACTCTCCCTCCTGTCCCTCCCTCCTGGCATCTCTGCTGCTCCACAGCAGGTCTGGAGACATTCCCTCACTTGGAAATCTGCTGTGCCACAGGCAATGCAAGGCCTGCCTTTAAAATGGAAAAGGAAAATGCCCCTGTTCCCACTCAGCCTCCCCTTCAGCAACCAAAGCATCTCCCACTTCTGCACTTTGCTCCCTTCAGCAGCCAAACCCACATGGAAAGTGTGTGATGGGAACAGGTTAAAAACAATCACTAAAGTGACTGAGGGTTTTTTTGAGATGTGAAATCCTAAATATTAACAGAAACATCTAGAAAAAAGCAAAAAGCACTGCAAAGTGGTTGCTGTGACAGGAAGGGGATGCAAAGGAATCCCTCATGGACTGCAAACTGTCCCCCTTGAAACTTCAAACTGTTGCTCCAAAGCAAAAAGGAGCTTGAAACACTTTCTTTTTTAACTGTACTGTCAGACTTGCCAGTATTTTTGAGATCTCCAAAAATATCCAGCTTAAGGAAAGAGGTTTGTACAAGTTTCAGTGATTAAAAAGTGATAAACTGGTAAGTAACAGCAGAGAGTGCCTTGGAATGGAAACACAATAAGGAACTGTAATTAAAAGCATGATTTTCAATGCCTTCTCTAATTGAGTCTCTGATCTCTGTTCCAAGCACCATTTTCCCAATAATGCTCTATGGGAAGCTTCAGAGTGGCCTTGCAAAGCAGCAGCAAAGCCCCATCACAAGGGATTGAAACTCTGCTCAGTTTCCCACATTCCCTCACCAGGAACTGGACAAAATTCTACCTTTTAATTCACATCATTCCACCTTAAACCTTTAAAGATAATTATGAAAACCTCAAATGGTTTGTTGTGGGGTTTTTTTACCCCTGTAAACAGCTTTAGAAGGAAAATGCAACTTGAGGAGACCCCCCAGACTTACCTTGGGTGCTGCCTTTTTGGGCTTTGGCTCCGGTTTTGGAGGAGCAGGTTTCTGCACAGAACACACACAGGGACAGAGTCAGGGCAAGGCCAGAGAGAAATAGTTATGGTTTTAGCAGCAGGATATTGGTAACTTTAGAAAACTATTTACCCAACAGTCAGCCCTGCAAAAATCAATGGGCAAATGACCAGGGTATGGAGAGAGCAGGTGGTTTATAGAGCCACGAGCATTTGGGGGGACAAATCCTGCACAGGGTGGGCAAACCCTGCACAGGGGGGACAAACCCTGCACAGGGGGGGAACAAACCCTGCACAGGGGGGGGACAAACCCTGCACAGGGAGGGGACAAAACCCTGCACAGGGAGGGGACAAATCCACCCTCAAATCAATACTCCTTGATCCTGGATACTCCTGTGTCCAGACTCCATGNACAAACCCTGCACAGGGAGGGGAACAAACCCTGCACAGGGGGGGGAACAAACCCTGCACAGGGGGGGGACAAACCCTGCACAGGGAGGGGACAAAACCCTGCACAGGGAGGGGACAAAACCCTGCACAGGGAGGGGACAAATCCACCCTCAAATCAATACTCCTTGATCCTGGATACTCCTGTGTCCAGACTCCATGTTCACTGACACAGATGTTGCAGCTCATGTGAGAGGCCTGCAATGTGTGAATACATGGAAACATGGAATGGGGGATTTAAATACTGAATGCTCTCACTGTGCCTTTCCCACTTCAGGTGGAAAACCCCCAGTGGTTTCTCTTTAACCCCCAGTGGTACCAGAGCAGGGAATGAGGATACTCACAGCAGATAGTCTGGCTGACCTTCTCTTTGGCTGCAGAAAGAAAGGTGTGTCAGTACAACTCAGAAAGCACAGCCTGCTCAGAACTGCCCCCAGAGTAACACAGAGCCCTGCAGGAATCCCAGGATTTATGGAATTATGGGCACTATGGTGATGCACTTGAGGACTCCCCATCCCTGAAGTGTCCCAGGCCAGGCTGGACAGGGCTGGGAGCACCCTGGGCTGGTGGGAGGTGTCCCACATAGCAGGGGGTGGACTGAGATGATATTTAAGGTCCCTTCCCACCCAAACCATCCTGGGATTCCCTGATCCTTGTGGGTGCAGCTCAGGATATTCTGTGACTCCCTAAAGTGCAGCTTTGCTCAGTTCTCAGTTGCTGCCACTTCATCCTGGTAAGGAATGAAGTGTCTTTACTTCCAGGAGCTGAAAAGGGGAAAGGGATGTGCTCTCACTGGAAAGGGACATAGTCCTGTTGGAAAGGGATGTGTTCCTATTGGAGAGGGACATATTCCCACTGGAAAGGGATGTGTTCCCATTATAGAGATATGTTCCTGCTGGAAAGGGACGTGTTCCCATTGGAAAGGGACATAGTCCTATTGGAAAGGGATGTGTTCCTACTGGAAAGGGACATATTTGTATCAGAAAGGAATGTGTTCCCATTGGAAAGGGATATGTTCCTATTGGAAAGGGACGTGTTCCCATTGGAGCTGATGGTCCCTGACTTCAGCCACATTCCCACTGGAACTGATGCTCCCTGACCCCGTGGAGCTACAGGACACCTCAGGCAGGTCACCTGTCACCTCAGGACACCCCAAACCCACTACCAGGTCCCCCTGAAGGCCTCAACACCCCTCATGACCTGCACAGGCTTCCTACCTCCTCCTTTACCTCGCCTTCAGCTGGAGCCTGCAAGAAAAGCAGCACAAACATCAGAAAGCACCACCACCCCTACTTAAACCCACCAAAACCCTTCGGGGAGCTCGTTTAGACGCTACAAAACCCCTCCAGCAATGGCGGGGCCTCCTTCCCCGCCACCTCACGGAGAGGGGAAGGAGGTGTCTCCTCATCCTCCCTCTGCCCCAAAGTTCCTCGTTCCGACTATAAATCCCTTTTTTAAATTATTTTTCCCACCTCCCCGCTCTGCCGAAAGGCCAGTTTTTTAAATTCTGCGCCGCCTAATGGCCCCAAATTACCATTGCACAACCATCTGGTATGACAAGAAGTGGGAGGCAAAAAAAAAAAAAAAAAAAAAAAAAAAAAAAAAGGACAACAAAGG
>VWZD01001087.1:651255-670466 GCA_013396695.1 Sakesphorus luctuosus | reverse complement strand
GATCGAGAACGCGCCTCCTCTCCCCTCTCTTTTTTCACGTTTCCCACCTCCCTCCCTCTACTTATTTATTTATTTCTTTTCTAAACCATTTTCCGCCCTTCCGGGCTCGGGCGGCGGCGGGGCGAGGCGTGGCGATCCCTCCCGCCGCCCCTCGGTCCGCCCCCGCCTCCGCTCCCACTGCCCGCTCCCCGCGCCGGCTCCGCGCCCGCCGCTCCCAGCATGGTCATCAAGGTGTACATCGCCTCGTCCTCCGGCTCCACGGCGGTAAGCGGGGCTGGGCTGGGCCGGGCCGGGCCGGGCAGCTCCCCCGGCCGCTCTGCCCTCCCCTCCCTCCGCTGCTGCGGCAGCGCCTGCGGGACCCGCGCCCCGCGCTGCCAACGCGGAGCCGCCGCCGCTCCGAGGGGTTTGTTGTTGTTCTCAAAGTTCAATGCTGCATGTATAGCCCATCGTTCGGTGGCGGTGAGTTGGTGCCTCGTGGGTGGTGGTGGCAGGCGTGTGTGTGGCTGCTGTCCCAGCAGCTGCCGCTTCTCGCCGTGGGAATACCGCGTTTCGCTTCTCATGGCCCCAGTGTGTTGTAGGCAGAGCTCGGGCTGTGTTTTTCAAAAGGAAAATAAGCAAGTAGACAGAAATACTGCTGGGTTTGCCTACGTGCGGGTGTTGCTCGGTGTGCTCGGGTTCGTCTGGTTTCTGTTTGGTCTGTGAGAGATGCTCCAAGGCTGAAATCCGGGGGATTTGGTCGCACTTGGTAAGGATGTGCTGGAGCGCTACAAAATGCCAGAGACTCAGAAAATGCCAGCGCTTGCAGTTAATGATCAGTGACTTTTACTGCGGGGAGACAGAGACTGAGCTGTGCCTGTGTGATGACCTTTCCCTGTCACTGTCAGACCCCGTGCTTCAGGTGCAGGTCCCCAAACTTTGGGAGGACAGCGATGTGCAGAAGATAAAACCAAACCATGGCTGAATTCTCTTTCTCTGAGTGCAGCCGCCCATCAATGATGTTCAGCAGATCAAGTACCGGTTGGTGAGCTCGAGGGGATGGGCGCAGATGGCACAGGAGCGGCGTGGTGTGCTCCAGGTGTCCCCACTGTCCCTCCCTTCCCGGGTCAGCCCTGCTAATCTCGGTGGGGACATCGCCGGGCTGGTAAAAAGCAGATGCTGCTCTGGAGAGGGTCTTGAAATCCCGAGTAGTTCATTCATAAAAGGGATCCAAAGGGATTTCTGCGGGGTTTGTACCAAACGATCATCCGGAAGGAAAGCAGGAGTCATTACCAGATTGAAACAGTAATCTTTTCTTTCTAATGCAGCTGTTAATAGGTTTCAAGTTGACTGCCTCAGTTGCTGCAGATTTTTATCAGTGCCCTCTTCATGGCACCTATTGATTTCTGTCTGTGTGGGGATACTGAGCTCCAGGAGTGCAATCACTGATCTCAATCCTGACTCTGTTTTCCCAGTTTAAAATTAAGTTTTTAATTATTAGCTGAGCGGTTTCTGCGGTGCTGCCTCGTCCTTGTGTGGGCTGTGCACGTTGCAAGGCTCCAGCCTGACTAACTGCTGCCTTTTAGGCTCCTTTGTGCTTCCCTGACTGTGGAATTTGAATACAGCGTTGGTGTAGCCTGTTTTGGGGGAATTTGAGCATAACGTGCACGTAATTGCCAGTTTTATGACATGTGTATGTATGTATATATATTTTTATATGCTCATTCCTGTGTGTAAAACTGGAGCAGCTCAGCTGATGTGGTAATGAGCAGGACTTGCACATTCTCGGTTTCCTCTGTGCACTGAGGGTGTTGCTGTTGGCAGCGACCAACCCAGCACCTCACTGGGTGATGTTTTCTTTCCAGGATAAGAATGTTAATCAATGTTTCAACCTAAAGTAAGGCAGAGAGGCACCTCTTTGGAGGGAAATGTGCTCCGTGGGAATGAGTCATTTTCACAGGTCTTAAACCCTTGGTGAGACTGGCTTGGCTTGGAGGTCCAGGGGAGCCTCTCCGGGTGCTGAATGTGAAATAACCCACTCCAGGAATGGAAAATCCACATCAGAGGAGGCTGCAGCAGAGAGATGGAACAGAGACAAGGCTGTTTGCAGCAAAGTGACTGAACTGGGTAACATCAGCCCTGGAAAGGCTCTCACTCCTGCTAAGTCAGCTTTGTACTGTCAGTGACGTCCAGCACTGTGCTAATTTGGGGTTTAAAAGGCTAATTTGCCTGAGTAGAAGCAAACCAGAAATAAGTCTCAGATCTCCTCCTTCCTGCCCTGTTTCTGTAAGCTGGAGAAGCTTTTGTGAGGCTGCAAAAGCATCGTTTCCCACTGAAGGGAGGAGAGTTGGGATTGCTTCACACCTCACACCCTGGGGCTGTGAGTCTTGGAAGGTGCCCAAATTTTGTGGTCTGTTGTTGGCAGAGTCCTGCTTTGTTCTGTGGTATAATTTGCCACATCACAGTATATAAAATGTTGTCCCAAGGAACTGTTCTCCATAATGTTTATGTTCAGTAAGATGTACCAGTGAGGAAAAAGTGCTGTGTGAAGCTGGTGTCTAAGCAAAGGCATTTTCTGTGTGTGTTTCAAGGGATTTCTGGTGAAGTATGTGTTCTCTGGCCTCCTGTTTGAATTTCACCCCATGATCTGAGAGTTACAACACCAGTTTCCTGCTGTGTTTGGAAGTCCTGCAGGGGAAGCTGCCCCTTCTCTTTAACCTTTCTCAGTGTGGATGTTGTACTGGTGGGTGGTGGGCTGGGCAGCGGTGCCCAGGCATGGAGATGAGGTGAGAACACCCACCCTGGGAATGTGCATGTGCAGCTTCTGTCCAGGAGTCGTCCTGGGGATGTACAGTCAGAGTGGACGGTGTTCCTTAGTCTGAGACAGTGTTGGAGGCCATGGATGCAAATGACAGATGGAAATGCTGCATTCAGAAGTGCCTGAGCCTTTCAGGAGCAGGGACTGTGCAGACTGTGAGAGGGGTTTCACTGCAGACTTCTGTGCAAATCCTTCAAGAGGCAAAGGAGAAGAGGCCTAAGAGTCATTAGACTGTTGCTCCTGTAAGAAAAGGATGGAAGAATCATAGAATCATAGAATGGACTGGGTTGGAAAAGACCTCTGAGATCATCAAGTCCAACCCTTGGTCCAACTCCAGTCCCTTTACCAGATCATGGCACTCAGTGCCACGGCCAAGCTCAGGTTAAAAACCTCCAGGCTGAATGGCACAAGTCGCCTGTGATTTTCTCTATAAGATTTCAGTATTTTGTTGGGGTTTGAGTAAGAGCTTGCCCAGCCTTCCTGCAGCACCAGAATCCCTTTCTGCCTGAGGCAGCTGGCTTGCCAGGTTTATTGATCTCACGTGGAGGGCAGCCAGCTGTTTCAATTCTCCTCGCTCTTACGAGTGTGCATTTGTTGCCAACAACTGCACCGGTCCTGACTACAGACTTTGTCCAAGAGAACTGTGTTCGTTCATCCACCATCCTCTAGGAAGCTCCAGGAGTGTGGGTGATGAAACTGGAGGCTGTGGAATTGAGGTGCCAGCTCTGCAGATGGTGGGCTGGGCTCTCCCCTGTGCCACTGCCAGTGCTGTGGGCTGTGGAAGCTGCCACATGAACCCTCTGGTGTCCAGACGCTCCTCGGAGCCAGGCACTTCATCTTGGTGATCTTTGTGATGTTTCCATCTCTCCAGGCTCTCCCCCTCCCTTGCTCTGACGGCTGTGTGGGTGGTTTTTCTTCCTCACCTCCTACTGTGACCACAGACACTGCAAAAAGAAGGGATGATCTCCAGAGTCAGTCCCACAGTTACACAGACTGACTGCTGTTCAGGGCTGGGTTTGGAGAGGAAAGGAAATTTGAGTTTATTTTTTCATTCACAAAGTTAAGGATGTGGGGGGTTCATGTTTTTCTTGTATTGTTTTCTTGCTTGGGAAAGGATTTAGGTCTTCTCCCCACCCACCAGGAAATGAAGAAGAAAGTGGCCTGTGGTCAGGAGAGAGAACATTTGCTCATAATTACTCTTCTCTTTTCCCTCATAACCCAGTAAGGCACTGGAGGACTTGCTGGGAATACCCAGCCAGTGGCAAGGGCTTCCTACAGCATTCCAGGGGAGAACAGCTCTGGAGAAGAGCAGCTGGAAACAATCTGTGTGGAACCACCAGCTCTTGTTCAACAGCTCAAGGCTTTGAGAGGGCTGGCAAAGCCACTTGGTCCTCGTGAAGTGTGAATCCCAGGGAAGGAATCCCTGGAGAGATGGAGATTGTATAAAAATTTATATCTTGCACTGAAATCCCTCAAGGGCCACCTTGGTCCCCGCTGGAGCCCCGAGAGCAGCAGGGCAGGAGCTGCTCATGAGCTTCCCTCAGCTCCCTGTCAGGGCAGCTCCTGTGGGAAGAAAACACTGATAGGAATCTTTGTAAATAGTCTGGTAATGTGATGCAAGTTTAGGTAAACCCACATATTGTGGGGAAAATGAGCTGCGTCTGTAGTTCTGAAAACAATCTCACAGTGTGTTTATGTTTCTGTGACATTCAGCCCAGAGTTTGTAAACTATGGGTGAAAACTGACTTGGTAGGCTTGCTATTCATTTTAAACCCCTCTGTTGTGGAAACATAATATGTGAGAAGGACTTTTTTGTCCCAGTGCTCACCAAATTGAATTTCTCTCAATAAAATGGTAGGAGTTGTTCTCAGTTAGAGCTCTTGGGGTGGAAGACAAAATCTGTAATGTGGATCGAGCTCGGATGGGTTCCATCTGCCTCCTGGGTTGTTTGGGGGGAAAGTCATTGTTCCAAACTCTAAATAAGTCAAATATTTTTCTTAAAATATTGCATTCTAATTTTTAATGGAGCCAGAGATTAAATTGGCTGCAGTTGTTGCAATAGCTTTAATATATCAAAATAAAAAACATTCTACTGTGCTTAAATAAAACCAGTTTTCCGACAGCAGGAGAAACATGGGAAATTACACTCCACAGTTAAGGCTGGGAAAGGGTTTTTGCTGAGAATTTCTGCAGATTGTATATGCAGGTTGGACAGTGTTTATTCTGAGGTGGTGCATCAGGATTGTGTCTCTGCCTGGGGAGAAAAGGCAGATTTTGGGGAGAGTCTGGATGCTGTCAGCTTGGGCTGGCTTTGCTTGCCCTCTGAACCTCAGCACGTTCTGGGATATGATCCACACAGTGTCATCTCAGGGCCAAGCACTTCGGGGCTTGAAGTAAATATTTATAAAGTTGAGCAGGGAACTTTGCTTGTCCTGAGGCAATAAAGTTACACACAGAAAATTCCTATAGAAGTCAGTGAATTGGCATGTGCATAACGAGCTGAGGGTGCCAGAACTGAGAGTCCCTGCAAGGTTATTCTTGCTCCTCCCAGAGAAGAGAGCAGACAAATGGAACTACACAGACATTGATAGAATTCAGCTGTTCAGGCTCCAAACAGAACTCCAACACTCCCCTCTGTGTAAAAGAGAAGAGCTAAGGATGCACTGGTGCTGTAGCCAGGGGAGGTGAGCTCTGCCTCATGTCCCTGTTCTTTGTGCTCCCCAGCCCTGGAACTGCTGATCTCAGTTCCTGGCACGGATCAGACAGCTGGAAACCTGAACCAAATCCCCAGTGCATATCAATATTCTGCTGTTCAAGAATGTTTCTGCTCAAACATGAACATTTGGTGTTAATGCCATTTGTTTAACCTCAGCCCTATTCAAGGGAGACCTTTGGTTTATGATTAAATTTAAAGTGCTTTAGTTGGTCAGATACTTAATCAAGCCTGAAAGAGTTTTAATAGTAATGCTTATCTACTGTGACTTGTCCCAGACAAAGCCTCCATCCAGGAGCACGTCCTTGCCAGGACAGCACCCCCAGCTCGCTGGGAAGGCCATTTCCAACACTCAGGGTGCAGGAGGGTGAGCCTGAGCTTTAACACCAGGAGAAACTGTGAAGGGTCAGCACATGAAGGATGTGAAGGCTGGTGCTGTCCGGATACAGCTGAAGTTGTCTCCACATCCTCACTCACAGCTCCTTCCTGGACTTCCTTCCCCTGGGAGACGTGGATGTGGTGATTTATTTCTTTAATTAACTGTCTGCAGTTCAGTTTTACTGGGGCTGTTTCTGTGCATGCAATGAGCCTCTCTGGAAATCCTGAAGGCGCTGGAGCAGAAAATGTTAACTCTTGATTGTTGTTTGATTGCTGGGGTTGGAGTGGAGAGAGGAGCCAGAGGCAGCTGTGCTTGCACAGGGATCTCAGGGACAATGTGGGAGGTGTGAGTGCCTCCCGGTGTTGGGAAATGCCTGTCAGCCTTTGCTGGGCCTTTCCCAGAGGACAGGCAGGAGAGTCAGAGCGCTGTCAGAGAGGGCTGTGCCTCACACCTGAGCTGCCTGCAGCACAGCAATAAGGGGGTGGATCCCTTAGCAGTGAATCCCTGGGCTTTAAAAACTTTTGGACAAGCTTTGGCCAGGTTAAAAATCTTTTTTTCATAAAGAAACTGCTGTGGGATAAGAGGAAAGGTTTGGGGTTTTTTTTTTTTGAGTGATATAATTAATTACTCATCAGTTGCTTAAAACAGACAGCAATCACTATTTGGAAATATCCAGGCTGCTTTTGCAATATGCAGAAGTTACAAAGAGGTTCCCACGGGACTCTCAGCAATCCCAGTGCCAGAATAGCCAGTTGGGAAACTGGGGAGGAACAGTCATCATCCTGTGCCACAATCAGGTTTAAACTCTGCTAAAATGCTGTTCAGCAGAGAGGGCTCAGAGCTGCACTAGGTGATTCTGCAAAAATATATTTGTGGCCATAAAAAGCAAACAAAACATCAGGAATTCTTAGGATGGGAAAGGGCCAAAGGAAAAAACCCAAATCACTGTGTATGTGTGGTGAGTCTGTATCTTTAGCAGACTGGAATTATTGTTTTTAAATGGTGTAAGAAAGAAAGAAGGATGAGGTGATCACTGTGGGAGGAACAACCAAATAAGGCTGAATTTGTGGATAATAAGGTAGAAGTTGTGGCTGCCCCATCCCTGGAAGTGTCCAAGGCCAGGCTGGATGGGGCTTGGAGCAGCCTGGGATAGTGGGAGGTGTCCCTGCCCAGGGCAGGGGGTGGGATGGGATGAGATTTGAGGTCCCTTCCCACCCAAACCATTCCATGATTCTGTGAGTTCTGCAGTTGGTGAAGAAATTGCTGAAAAAGTCTGAAATGTGATAACATCACGTCAGGCA
This sequence comes from Sakesphorus luctuosus, assembly GCA_013396695.1. Classification (NCBI taxonomy): domain Eukaryota; kingdom Metazoa; phylum Chordata; class Aves; order Passeriformes; family Thamnophilidae; genus Sakesphorus; species Sakesphorus luctuosus. Next base: position 663,279 of record VWZD01001087.1, on the reverse strand, counting down.
TGGGAGAACAAACAGGAAGGGATTGTTCATAACTTTCCCCAGTAAAACAACTGGGGGAGAGCAAGTGAGAGTGGCAGGTGGCAGGTTCAGAATAAATCAAATACTTTGTTTGCCAACAGGGATTTAATGGAGAAGCTCCCTGCCCCAGGATGTGGTGAGGAGCAGACAGTGCATGGGCTCAGGAAGCAGCGAGACAAATCAAGGGGAAAATCTATTAAGGACTATTAAGCATAATTACTGCACCTCTGACTCCAAACTGTGGGTTATTGCAGTCTGGGAAGAAAGCATGTGGTGTAGCTCCCTGTGCCCCGTCTGCTGGTCTGCTCTTCCCTGGGAGCTGGGACAAGGGCAGACAGGATGCTGGGCTAGACAGGCGTTGGATCCAACCCAACAAAGCTTTCCTCTGTTCTTGGATGGAATTGGCTCTGCTCCCAAAATGGTGTTAACAGTTTGCATTTAAAAAATTAAGGCCATGTTGTCAAGGAAAAAATATTTGGTGGCAAGGAATGTGTGTGTGTGTTTGGGATGTGTTGGTTTGGGTTTAATTTGGGGGTGATTGTAGACTGCAATTGTAGAGGTATTAGAAGGCTCTGGACATTTTGGTGTAACTAGAAAGTTCTGAAATCTAAACAGGTTCTGTCTCTGATGCTCAGTGTGACTGAAATCTTCCCTCTCTGCTGTGCAAACTGTGAGGGGCTGTGAGAAGAACTTCTGGCTGTGTTCATCGCTTGTATCTTTGAACCACAGAATCTCCTGAGTTGGAAGGGACCCACAAGGATCACCCCAGTCCATCCCCAGGCCCTGCACAGACACCCCAACTATCCCATCCTGTCCCATTGTCCAAACCCTCCTGCAGCTCTGGCAGCCTCGGGGCTGTGCCCACTGCCCTGGGGAGCCTGGGCAGTGCCCACCACCCTCTGGGGGAAGAACAGCAAAAAGAAGCCTCGTATTTTTCACAGAAACCCACATTTTGATGAGAATTGTTGTTTCCAGGCAGGTTTAAATGGCACATCTGTATTCACCTCATGGGATCAACCTCTGGCTGTGCTTCTGTCACTGGGAGTTTTGCCATGGACTACAGCAGGACAAGATTTTATTCCTTAGGAAACACTTAGTGCTGCTTATCAAAGACATTCCTGTGCAGATGTTGCAAGTGTATTTGGCCAGAGCAGCAGCTGCAGAACAACTGGCAGAGCAAGAGAGGAGCAGAATAACTCCATGAATGGATTAGAAATATATCCCCAAACATTCTCACTGGACATGGATAGAAATTAAGTTCAAGTGAAGCTGATGATTGGACAATGGATGTTTGGGCTTTTTCCCTAGGCAGGAAATACAATATATGTGAAGAGAAATACAAAGGGTCAGGTTTGCAAATTTCCTGGGTAGTGACCTGATAATCCTGATTAAGAACTGGAAATTCCACGCTGTGATGCAGATAAAGGAGTCCCACAGTTCTGGTGGCTCAGTCCATGGAACCTTGAGCAGCCTTGCTCTAAATTTCTGTTCCCTCCATCCCATTAAAATGTCCCAGGAGGTTGCTGGGAGAGCCTCCCTTCACCCCCAGAGGACTGAGGTTTGTTGTGCATGCTGTGGAAAGTTCAAAGGAAATCCATAAAGCTGACTTGGGGAATGTTCTTCCCAGGAATTTACACCTGTGGAGACTGAGGAGAAGGTGGACAGACCTCTGCATCCTCACAGAATGATTTGTGACCAAAGTTGGGCTTGGAAGGTGTCAGGATCCCCATCACCTCACAGTGCCAGCCACTGAGCACTGGGCTGAGACTGAGGAACATCAGGAGAGTGAGACTGTTCTGGCTGCTTGCCCAGGCCTGGAGAACTCCATCCTGCAGCAAACAAACAGCTGGGGGACTTGAACTTTTGAGAAATGAAATGCAGGGTGTCCTTATCTTAGTGTCTGATTGGGGTAGGCAGATGTTGGCTTGCCCTCAGGCAGAAGGAAGCTTGTGGTTTAGGAAAAGCCCAGGCAGACACCAGGGTGACAAGAGGGATCTGTAAAACTTAGAAGAGATGGGGGGGTTGCAAAGTGGCTCCATGTCCTGGCTCTGGGGCGTGGGCAGCAGCTGGAATGGTGTTCTTGGTGCAGGGTGAGGGGGGCACTTCCTTGGGCTGCAGGGATGCACTGGGGGAGAGCAGCTCGGTGAGGGGAAGGACTTTACTGGGTTGGGAAATGCTCCATTTTGTTGATTCCTGCAGAGAGTGACTTGAGGGTTCCCCCTGAGAGCAAAGCCCTGGGCACTGACCTTCCAGGCTGCAGCAAGAAGGTGGCCAACTCCAGTGTTGACTCAGCTGCCCAAAGGATTAGAAACTGCAGCATGGCCACTTCTGGTGAGAAGGATTTATCTCCCCCTCTTGAAGACATAGTTTCTGGAGTTCCAATATTTTGCCCAGGTGAAGTAAAGAAGGATCTGTGCCCTCCAGGATGATTTGCAGTTGAAATGGTACCCAGGGCATTACCTGTTGGTCAGGCAATGCTGCCCATACAGACTGCAGTTTGGTGAACCTTTCCTCTCCAGGGTGAGTTTGGGATGCTGTTCTATTTCAGTACAGCCTGACTGTTCTTGGAAAGAGCAGGAAAACTTGTGTTTAATCCATAGCTTTTTCTCTTCCTTTGTATTATGACATTTCTGTATTTTAGTTGGGCAAAAAGCTTTATTCTTTTAAAAAAATTACCTGTTTTAGTTTTAGAATAGCAGTCAGCAAAAAGACTTCTTTGTTAAATAATACCTGTGGTATAGGAGTTTTTCAAAGATAAAAGCAGCACACATCAGAAGCACCTGGATCCCTGAGGTGATGTATTTCTTCTAAAGTAGTTTTTTATTTAAAGAATAAATGCCTGGCAGTATAAAGGCAGTGAAACAGCAATTAATGCTGTAAACTTTTAGTCTTGTCAGTTAATTTAGCTCTGTGTGCTAAACCATACAGGAAATAAACCTTCCTTTTATAGCAAACCACAGGGGCCTCGTGCAACACTGTCTGTGCTTTTAACTCCTTTTCTAACCAGAGTTCACCTCCTCAGACAAACAACACCAAACCTGCTTTCCCTCTGCTCTCTCCGTGCTGTGCAGGGCCAGTAGAAATCCACAGGCTCTGGAAAATAATTGTTGCAGGAGCAGCTGTTTCAATAAACAGCCCGAGTGCAGCCCTGAGGGTGTTGTCTCAGGCTGGTTTCGCCAGGAAATATTGTCCCAGTGCTGGGCAGATGTGCAGGGTGAGGTCTCGGGGGGCACCCAGGTGGGACCTGTGCAGTTTGGGTCAGTTTTCACAGGGTGTAGTTGCATGAGCCTGTCCTGGGGTTTCTGTGAAGCTGGAGACAAGGAGGAATAATTCTTCTGGCTTTCAGAAAGAAACTGCCTGAAAAAACCCCACATGGACAACCTGACAATGGGGGTGAGGTCCAGACTGAACACCCCCAGCTCCCTCAGCCTCTCCCCACAGCGCTTGTGCTCCAGTCCCTTCTCCAGCCTTGTCCTGCCACTGATCTCTGTGCTGATCAGGAGGTGTTAGTTTGATACCGGGCTTTGGGAGGAGCAGATCTGTTTGTTTTTATTGACCAAGCACAGGGTTTGGGTGCTGTCACAAGGCACGTGGAGACTTCCAGGGAACCTCAGCCTACCAAGCTCCAGGTCTGCTGCAGAAAACAACTGTGTGTAACCAATGGAGAGCTCATATTCTGCTGCTGCCTGTGCTTTGTTAGCGGATAGCTGGGATAATGGAGCCTGTATTCCACAGGAGGAAGCACACTCTCTGTTGGTTTTGGACCACACAAGCAGTTTTCAGGATTATAAAAGTCAAATGCCACAAGACTGACTTAGAAAATTGCCAAGGGTCAATTTGTTTAGCATTGTGTGGTGTTGTTTTCCTTTGGATGGTGACAATTCCGGGTGCTGCAATGGGGCATGGACGGTGCCAGGGCACGTGGTGAAGGCTGTGGTGTGCTGGACATCAGTGTTTCCTCACATCCTCATCTCGGGGAAGATAAGGGAAGGAGTACTTCTGGAAGCTTGGTCTTGCAAGGTACATTTATTCTGGATAGCTTCAGTAGTCACAAAAAAGCCCCAAAGAAATCCTGATCTGGGAATATTTGCACACAAGTCCTTGTTGTTGCTGAATGGAGCAAAGAGCTGTGGCAGGAATGGCCTGAGGCCACATCCTTCAGTGCTGCGGGGAGAGGCAGTGCTGCATCCCCTGGCTCCTTCCTTCCCTTCCCTCTCCTTGTGATGGCAGGAGAATCCACATGTCAGCAGCACAGTGAGCTGGGCTGGGCCCCCAGAACTGCTGTCACTGCAGGAGTTCCCAGCTCTGACCTCCACACAGCCCTGCCAAGGCTGGCACCGATGCCTGCTCTGTGACCAGTGGAGGACCCGCTGGAGCCGAGTCAGGGATAGCAGGAAAAGGTCCCTCCCCCAGAGGGTGGTCTGACTGACACCTCTCCAGGTCTGGAACACTTCTCCCAGTGTTCAGCAGTTGGAAGCTCCATGTGCATTCACTGTTTTATTGTGTTCAGGCTCTTGAGTTATCTACAAAAGGTAGGCAGGGAGATTTGGTGCCTCTGGCAGGGACAGCTCTGGTGCTGCCAGTCCCTTCCTGGGACTTTTGGGTCCTTAACTCCTTTGCCCTTCTGGGAATCTTATGTTCCATGTGCATGGACGTTCAGGGTAAAAAGGGTCGCTGCCAACCCGTCAGCAAACATCTCTATTTTCTTGGCTGATGATGCAATGAGGTTTTAAATGGTAAAATCTTGCATTCAAATCCCTGCAAAGGGAAGTTTTGGCTGTATGGGGATTGTTTGGTTTGGAAATCCAGGCAAATAATCCCACTGGGCATTGCTGTCACGTTTCACAGAACTTCAAAAAAAAGAAAAAAAAAGGAAGGAAAATCCTCAAGAAATGAAAAGCCAGTCTCTGGATGTACAGAGGGGTCTGTGTTTGGGGAGGTGGCCTCTCCCTCAGCCTCTCCTGGCGCTCCAGACCCTTTTTCCCAGCTCTGTTCCCTTCTCTGGACATGCTCCAGCCCCTCAGTGTCCTTCTTGTCCTCAGGGATCCAACACTGGACACTGCACTTGTGCCCCCCAGTGCCAGTACAGAGGGACAGTCACTTCCCTGGTCCTGCTGGCCCCAAAGTCATGCTGTCCTCCATGCATGTTGGAGTTGGAGCTGTAAAGGCCCTTGGCCCCGTGAATCCTGATCCACAGGAGTTTAGTACATGGAAGTGACATTAACTCTCCTGTTTGGTTCTTCTGGTAGGAGAAAACTTGCTGAGTGCACCAGGATCTTCAGACCTGCGTTTGGTTGGTGTGGGATTTAACAAGTTTTCAGGCCTTGGGTTATTGAATGAGTGCACTTACAATGGCATTATAATCCATGAGAGAAGCTTTTCTTTTTGTTCTCATGAATCAGCTTTTTCATTTATGTAACTTTCTATGGTTTCTGGAGCAAGTTGTGGTCTTGTTTTGGGAAGTGCAGACTTTGTCCTTTGTTCCAGTTATATTCTTGGCTTGTGCTCCAAAATCTGGTCAGTGGGGTGGTACCTTCAGCCTGGCTAAATCCCCATTGCAGACAGACCACGTGCTTCCAGATGTGATGCAACCTCCAGGTTCAATTGCAAAAACCTTTTGGTAGCTTGGATTTTCCCCCAGCCTCACCACTGAGTGCTGGTCCCTTTGCTTCCTTTCACCCCAGGACTACTTCCTGCTTTTCAAAAGTGTCTCCCAGAACCAGAGGTGGGCAATAGGAATGTGGTTGTTGCTCTTGGTGTGAGCTGGAGCCTATTCCCTCCTGCCCCAGGTCTTGGGCTGGTGGTGCTGAGGCAGCTTGGGATCAGTGGTAAAACCCATTTCCAAATAAATGTTAGGCTGTTGGGGTCTCACCACATCAAAGCAGGGCTGGTGTGGCCGCTGTGCAGGATACTGGGGATGTGCCATGGGCTTCCCAAAGGGAGCCTGAGCCTGGACATATGGAGCCCATCTGGAAACTGGAATAAAAAAACCAGAGCAGCACAAGTCCAGCATGAACTTTTCCAGCCTCCTGTGTGTGATTTAGGTCACGTAAGTTCCTGGTGGTTTGCTGTGTTTGTCCTCAATCTCATTCCCCACAGAGCAGAAGCCAAACATCGAGAGAGACAATGATGGCACTGCTACGTGTAATGCTCGGCTTAAAATAGCCAGAACAAAGAAGTGCTTTGAGTTCTGGGATGATAATTACCCAGATCTAAAAATAGGCAGAGGTTCTACCAGGCAGAGAGAAGAGTGAGACAGGAATTGCTGGGAGACACCTGGAAAAGCTCTGATCGAGCAGGTCTTTGCTGGAGGCACCGACAGCTTTCCCAGCCTTTGACCACCATTTCTGGTGGCACCAACAGAATCACAGAATCATAGAATGGATTGGGTTGGAAAAGACCTCCGAGATCATCAAGTCCAACCCTTGGGCCAACTCCACTCCCTTTACCAGATCATGGCACTCAGTGCCACGGCCAAGCTCACTTTAAAAACCTCCAGGGATGGGGAATCCACCCCCTCTCTGGGCAGCCCATTCCAATCCCTGAGCACTCTCTGCAAAGAAGTTTTTTCTGATCTCCAACTAAAATTTCCCCTGCACATCGGAATGTTAAGCTAATATGGGAGGGGGGAGGAAATCTGGCTTGTTCACAGAAGTAAAACCAACAAAAACACTTTAGACAAAAAAATTGTTTCTGGAATATTAGGGTAAAAGCAGGGAAAGTTCTGATGGGGGTGAGGATGAGGCTGCCTGGGGTGTTTTGTCTTGCAGTGCTGGGGTGGAGAGCAAGCTTAGGGGGCCCTCAGGAATCCCTGACATTTAAATCCAGGGCTCAGCTGCCGCGTTTTAACTCCTGCAAATTATGTTGTACTGGGAGGCGAAATTGTAAGCGTTTTGCAGCTCATTTGCAAGTCTGAGCTTTTGCATTAGCAACTCAGGTGGGGAGGGCAAGATCATTGTAGAAATTAGGTGAGAAATGTGAAAACCAACCCAAACCCCACACTGTTGTTTCATCCTAATTGCAAGAAGTGTCAGTGAATTGCGGCAGTGCTGGGCAGGCACAGCAGAGGGTGGGCAGGTCCCAAAGCCAAGGGCACAGCTCAGCCCGTGGAACAGGAGTTAATTGTGTTGGCACCAGCTCAGCATTCCCTGGGCTGCCCCATCCTTCAGGGAAAACCACTTCTGGGGGTTCTCACCTTGTTCTGGCTGCCCGTGGAGTTTGATGAACATTTCTTATGCTGCACTTTTCCCATTTGCTGCTAAACTTCAGCTTTTCAATCCTCAAAAGGCTCTGAAGTGTTTGAAGAATGGATGGGTAGAAGTCTGGCCACAAAGAGCAACACCTGGAGTTTGGATTTCACCTCCTGCACAAATGATGAAGCAGCTTCTTTAAAATCATCAGTGGCATAAAATACAACTGGTTTAAAGCTGTGGTTGCTTTTCCTTATCTAGAACTCAAAAAACTGGAATAGGAAATGGTTAAAATAAAAGCTGTTTTAAAAGCTGTTTTTGTCTTGGAACTGAACTGAGAAGTGTGTAAGATGTAGATCTGCTGTAAGGTGTGGCTTTGCTGCTGTCCTGGTGCTGGTTCCCAGCTGTGAGGTTGGGAGAGGCAGCTCAGGACACGCTTTCAGCAGGAGCTGGAGAGAACCATGGAATTATTAAGGCTGGAAAAGACCTCTGAGATCATCAAGTCAGCCCAGCCCCACCACCATGTTCACCACTACCCCGTGTCCTCAGGTGCCACATCCACACATGTTTTGAACACTCCCAGGGGTGGTGACTCCATCACTTCTCTGGGCAGGCTTTTCCAATGCTTTGCAACCCTTTCCATGCAGAAATTTTTCCTAATATCCAATCTAAACCTCCAGTGGTGCCAGGACAGGCAGCAAGTTTGTTTTGTGACCAAAACAGCAGCACTCAGACTGTAAATTTACTTCTGCTTCCAGTGGTCCATAAATAGAGTTTCAAAACATGTCTATTGTCCAACAAGGGATTTATTTATAAACTGAAAAAATAACAAGACTTAAAAAGCCCAACTCAAACCCCTTGTTGGCCAGCAGTGCAGACAGGACTGTGCTATGTGTGTGCCAGTGGACAGCAAACGAGAGGGGAACTTCTGTGAAGTTCAGTTCAATGAAGGATCTAAAATAAATGTTTCCCTGCATTGGGGCTGGTAGGAGAGGTTGGCTGTGGGACAGTCAGCACAGCCCTGGCTGGAGCTGAGGATGGAGTGTCCTGCAGCATCATCCCTGCCTCCCTTCTCTTTATTATCTTTTGGTTGAGTTCTTTTTTAAATTATTATTCTTTTTCAATGAACAAAGATTTGGAGGAGAAAAAAATACTGAGTCTAAAATGTTGCAGTATTTTCTGAAAAGTTTATTCCTACTTTGGGATTAAACATCTCTTTTTGATGGACTGATTTGCTGGAAAACATCACCTGTTTGTACTTTTGGCAGCTTTGACGTGGTTTCTCTTGTGTTACTGACATCACTTATGGGTGTTGGATCTAAGGAGAGTAAATTGAATTTTTCATGTGTATTCAGCTGAGGGATAGGACTTGTTCATAATTTTATACTCATTTTTATAATGTTATTTGTTGAAAAACTTAATGTTATTTGTTGAAAGCTTAATGTTTCATCTTTGGCTTCTAACTGGGAAGGAGGAATCTTGCTCCCAATGGATTGTGTAGCAGAGACTTCACTTAACCACAATAACTTGCCACAAAACTATTTCTGTGCTTGGAATAGACAATGAAAGCCAAACCAAAGAGAACATACATTTATTTGGTGAAATGTTCCTTTCTGTGTTATCTTGGGAACAGTATCAAAAAGGACAATGTTTCCACTCGGCGCAGCAATTGTAGCTGTTTCTCCCAAGTGTGTTCAGGCACAGAATCCAGGATGTGTTTCTGGGATGGGGTAAAGGCACCTGTGAGCACAACTGGCTTTCCCGAGGGTATCCTTGTTTCCCAGGCAGGCAGTGGGGATCTGCAGCACAGCAGTACTGACTTCTGCTCCCACCCCTTCTCCTGCCATCCTCTGTCACTGTCCCACCTCCACCCTGGCATTCCCCCATCTCCATCCATCCATTCTGCTCATTCCCCTCTGCTCCTGCCTGCAGCCTCCTCCCTTCTGCTCCCACTCCTTCTCCTTCCATCCTCTGTCACTGTCCCACCTCCACCCTGGCATTCCCCCATCTCCACCCATCCATTCTGCTCATTCCCCTCTGCTCCTGCCTGCAGCCTCCTCCCTTCTGCTCCCACTCCTTCTCCTTCCATCCTCTGCCACCATCCCACCTCCACCCTGGGATTCCTCCATCTCCATCCATCCCTTCTGCTCATTCCCTCTGCTCCTGCCTGCAGCCTCCTCCCTTCTGCTCCCACTCCTTCTCCTTCCATCCTCTGCCACCATCCCACCTCCACCCTGGGATTCCTCCATCTCCATCCATCCCTTCTGCTCATTCCCTCTGCTCCTGCCTGCAGCCTCCTCCCTTCTGCTCCCACTCNTCCCCCATCTCCATCCATCCATTCTGCTCATTCCCCTCTGCTCCTGCCTGCAGCCTCCTCCCTTCTGCTCCCACTCCTTCTCCTTCCATCCTCTGCCACCATCCCACCTCCACCCTGGGATTCCTCCATCTCCATCCATCCCTTCTGCTCATTCCCTCTGCTCCTGCCTGCAGCCTCTTCCCTTCCTCTCAGCCCATCCCTGTCCTTGCTGTCTCTGTTCTCTCACATCTCCAGGATTCCTCCTCCCTCCCAAGCTGGTCCCAGCTCCGGACCCTGCTGGGCTCTGTGGCTCCAGTGCTGCCTCTCCCTCCGCACATTCCCAACTCTCCACTGCTGTTCTTGGCCCTGCACTGTGTGTCAGGAGCACTCGGAATAAACAGGGATTTTTGTGTTTGCCAACTGCAGTGAGCTGCAGTTTAAAGGCCAGAATGACTCGAGACATGACAGTTGTTTACGTAGGGCGAGGTGAGGGCCCTGCAGAGGCACTGGCCACTGTCCCAGCCTGGCCAGGCACCCGGAGAGGCTTTCTGGGAAGCCAGGGCTGTGCTGACAGGAGCATCCTGAAGGAAGGCTCCTCGCTCCTTCCCAAACATGGGCAGCAGGAACCAGCTCCCGGGCTGTCCTGAGGAGAATGTGTGCCCTTTCCAGTAAGACAAAACACCCTGAAGCAGCAGCAGACATCTCTCAGTCTGTTTTGGGCCCTTCCCTGCCAGTGGTATTCCACTGCCTGGGATTAATGGAAGTTATCTGAATAAAATCCCATAAAATAACAGGATCTGGCAGCTCAGTGTCCATTCTGCCCAGCTGTTGGTGCCGTGTTTCTCTGGAGCATTTGGTGTGAAAGGGCTCATCACCTTGATCAGAAGATTTGTCTGAGGAGGTGGGAGGAAAACATTGCTACTTAATATTCCATTGTTTTTTTATCTGGCCAGAAAACTAGGATTTCAGACTAATATTCCTCATGCATCAACACCAGCTCCTTGTTTTTTCCTAGAGCTGTTTGGGGAATTACCTCCCTTCACCACAGACAGCCTGAGAGTGACATGCAGACCAAACTGAGGTTTGCCTTCCAGTGGTGCCTTTTCCAGCAGAAAAAATGCATTTCCAGCTTTGCCAGTTCTTCCAAACCAAGCAGAGAGGGTTGTGATGGCCCTTCAGAGCCGTGGTCATGAATCTGGGGTCTGTTTGTGCTACTGGGAGCTGAAAAAACAACCCAGAGACTGTCCCAGTGTGAGGTGTGTGAGGGGGTCTGTGTGGCTGGGACACGATCTGAGAGTCAAAATGATTGCAAAAATAAAGACACTTCTCAGGAGATCAAAATGCTGATTGCTGTCCAAATTAAATCTCCTATTTATGTGTCAGAGTGTATAGTTTAAAGGTAGATGAGGTAAAAAGTTGGTTTTCTTTAATTTCTGAATAATCCTGGGACATCTCAATGTGTGTGCTCATTAAGCAGATGATTTTGGACAAGGACTGGAGACTATAGAAAATTAGTTGGATCTGTAATTTAGACATATAGGAAAAGCTTAATTAAAATCCAGTGGGTTCAGGGAAAAAAATTTCCATTTACTGCCAGGTCATACAGGCAGAGGAGTTTCCAATTCCAAAGCCCTTTCCCTTATTTTAGCCCTACAGAGCAGTTCCTGACGGAAGCACTCGGGTTTTTCCCTCTGAGCTGATGGGGAAAAGCTTCCCCTGCTCCTCCCTCCGGGTCTTGTTAAAGGCAGGAGGAGAAGCCTCTTCCCTGTAGGGTCGGGTCTGCTGAGGAATGTTTTTCCATGCAGCCTCTCCAGGAATCATTTCCTGGGCTGGTATTAACTTCTCCATTCTGTTTATTTTTAGCCACGATGAAAATTACCAACATCCTTGTGTTTGAGGGTGCTCACACAAGGGTGTTGTGCTCCCCTGGGAGCAGGAATCAATCCATGGATTCTCACACATGGGTGCTGTGCTCCCCTGGGAGCAGGAATCAATCCATGGGTGCTCACACATGGGTGCTGTGGCTGCTGTGCTCCCCTGGGAGCAGAGCAGGAATTCATGGTCTCTGCAGCCCTGAATTTCCCTGCCTTGGGAGGGCAGGATTAGCCCTTTGTGCTGCACCAGGCCCGAGCAGCCCTCTGAGGGATGGGTGCCCTGGGGGCAGGATGTGTGCCCTGGGGGCAGGATGGGTGCCGTGGGGGCAGGATGGGTGCCCTGTGTGCAGGATGGGTACTGTGGGTGCAGGATGGGTGCCCTGTGTGCAGGATGTGTGCCCTGTGTGCAGGATGGGTACTGTGGGTGCAGGATGGGTGCCCTGTGTGCAGGATGTGTGCCCTGGGTGCACGATGGATGCCCTGTGTGCAGGATGGGTGCCCTGGGTGCACGATGGATGCCCTGTGTGCAGGATGTGTGCCCTGGGTGCAGGATGGGTGCCGTGGGTGCAGGATGGGTGCTGTGGGTGCAGGCTGGGTGCCGTGGGTGCAGGGTGGGGGCTGTGGGTGCAGGGTGGGTGCTTGGGGG
>VWZD01001087.1:626358-651145 GCA_013396695.1 Sakesphorus luctuosus | reverse complement strand
GCAGGCTGGGTGCTGTGGGTGCAGGATGGGTGCTGTGGGTGCAGGCTGGGTGCTCTGGTGGCAGGCTGGGTGCCCTGGGTGCAGGGCTGTGTGTGCCAGGGCCCAGCACCATATTTGGCTCCGGGCTGGCTGTGTGCTGACCCCGCGCTCTCCGTGTTTTCCCGTGGCCGTATATGGAGCGGCTGCTCCGGGAGCTGGGGCTGACCTGAACTGGCACCAGTGCAACATCTGTATGGGCGCTGCTCTTGTGGCTCAGGGCTCATGAGATTAAAGCCAGGCCTTGCATTGGTTTTCTAGTGAAGGGGGTAATTTGAAGAGAACGAATTTCCCATTATATCCCATTTTTTCATTGTTTGCTGGGATGCACATGGTTATAATTTCCTTTATGATGGTAAGTCATGCAGAGAGAGAGCAGAGCATAAGCAGAACATCTCTGTGCCGGGAAGTCAATAATTCAGAATGACAGTAACAAAACCCACCTTCCCTGTGCAAAGCCAGCACAGTGTTTGCTGCACAGATCCTGCTTTTGCCTTGGATGCTGTGTGAGTGCACAAGGATGGGCAGCATCAGGTGCAGGACCTCAGCCAGCCTCCCTGACACCAGTGGGAATGGGGGCTGAGGGACCACAGCTCTCCAGGGACTGCACCTGCTGCTGCTGCTGACACCCAGAACACAGTGGGAGAGGGAGTTTTGTCCAAAGAAACATGAGCCAAAATTGCCTTGGGATCTGAAAGTTAATGGACTCAGTGAGATCTCTGGGTGGATAAAACCCTCGACTCTGAGCAGGGGGTTCAGCCTGTGCTGAAGGAAGCGAGTTGTACCTCAAATGTGCCTTGGCAAACTCCACTGCACCTGTGAAAACAGCATTCCCCGAGTCAAGTGTCAAACCTGGCCAGTGCAGCCTCTGCAGGGCCCTGCTCACTCCTCTGTTGTGGGGGCACCTTCCAGGGTCCCAAAGGGACAGTGTCTTTATCTTCAGCCCGCTCAGTTACGTAGGAGCCAAGTCAAGGCTCAGATCTGACTCTTCAGAAGATACTTTTTGATTCTAAGGATTCTCTTACACAACCTGTTTCACTGCATCAAACCCTGCAACCGCAGCAAAGATGGTTTCGCTGATTTTGTTTGCCTCTCTCCCCCTCCCTCTCTTTTGTGACAGATTAAAAAGCAGCAACAAGATGTGTTGGGCTTCTTGGAAGCCAACAAAATAGAGTTTGAGGAGAAGGATATCGCTGCCAACGAGGAGAACCGCAAATGGATGCGGGAGAACGTGCCCGAGGACAGCCGGCCCGNCCTCTGCCCCCCTGTGCCCACCTCACTCCTCTGCCTCCCTGCCACAGCCTCTGCTCCACTGCTGGTACCAGCATGGCAGGGCAGTGCCAGCTGTGCCTCTGGGAAGGGTGTGGAGGGTGTCACACATTTCCCCTCCTCTTGGGCTTTTAATAATAATTAATTCTTGAATATTCCAGTACCACCATAGGAGAGGTTAAAATTTGGGCCTCCTATTCAGATCCCACCTTGCAGTGCATAAATCAATCTTCTTCCCTGTGGGGTTTTTCTGCTCTTATGGCTCTCTAAGTTCATGGGGTTTTTAATTTCCATCATTGTGAGCTACCATCCCACAGAAACAGGTCCTGTTTCACCAACTTTACATTCTGTAGCAAGTTCAGAGACCTGTTCTGCCCAGGTGTGGATCCCAGATCATCTGAAGTTGTGTCTGCCATGACAATAAATCACACAGAAACACAAAATCCCAGACTATTCTGAGTTGGAAGGGACCCACAAGGACCATCGAGTCCAACTCTTCAGTCAATGGCCCACACAGGGGATTGAACCCATGGCCTTGGCATTGTTACAGCCAAGTTTTAACCATCAGTTTTCTTCTTGGGATCAGCTCTGTGTGCTGCTGGGAAAACAAAGGCTGTGGTCCCCTCACTGCAGTGCCTTGGACAGATTAAAACTCACGTTGCAAACACAAATCCTACTGGTAATTATTTTAATGCTTGATCAAAAGTAAGTTGCCCTGCAGTATTTGTACTCAGCAGGCCATGCTTGAATGATTATTAGATTAACTGTTAGTTTTATTTTTAAAACTTAATATGCTCTGAACAGAGCTCACAGTGTGCATTCCTCTGGTCCTTTTGGAGTCTGGTTCTGACCTGCAAAGTATGTAAAGTCAGAACCTGCCAGTGCTGGACCTTTGTGAAGCGATTCTGTGGCTACTGAAAGAACTTACTCTCATTGTGCCAGGAATTTTTCTTGCTTGTGATAGAAGCAGAACTTGAAACAGTATCCACAGTGAGCTATTGTACCACTCAGCTCTCCAAATTTACTGACTGTGGTTGTGACTGCAAAAAGGGCGGTTTGGAGTGACAAATGTGAGGACAAATATTAGCAGAGATGCTTCTCATGCACCCCCAACTGCACCCCATGACAGTTCTGAATACAGGAATTTTGGGCAGGGGTAGAGATGCTTCATACCAGTTCTTGCTGTGGGCTTATTTCATCCCCAAAATTTGGCTTTGTGTCACTTTAAACTTTGGAAGTTTGGTCAGTTTGTGTTGCTGGACTCGGGTTGCTACAGTTCAGCTTCCAGGGAGGTAAACGTTAATTCTGTGCCCAGAATTTGAACCTTTTTCTGTCTTTATCTGATGCCTCTCAAGCATGAACTTCCCTATTTTTTCCATCTGCTGCAGCACAACTGGCAGAGGAAGGAGCAAATTGACTTTGCTGGCCCCTGCACAGCAGAGAGGCTGGAGGGAGATGCTGGGCAGGCTGGCAGAGCCCTGCTCCTCACTCCCAGGAATTCCTTCCCTGGGAGATGCAGTGGAGCAGGCTGACAGACTATGCACCAGCAAGATAAACAAGCCCTTTGTTATCAAGCAGCCCCAGTCCTGTCAACGGAAGGGCTTCAGGGAGGATTTGCCATAGTCATCCACATTTTTATCAAACTGGTACCCAAATGCTGCGTGTGCAAATCCAGCAATAACTTCCCATCCCTGATCTCCAGGCAGCTGGAATCCTCTGGTCCCAGTACTTTGCTCTGTTCCAGCTCCAGCAGCCTCTCTTACAGCTGCCCCTCTCTTTTTTATGCTGTTTTCAGGCAGTATTTGCTGTTTCTGAGGCTCTTCCCAGCAGACAGCCAGGAATCCCAAGCTGTGTGCCCTGAACAGCAGCTCTCCCTGAGGCTGAGCTGCTGCCCCACCTTGGGCTCCCCAGCCAGGACTCCTGCATCCAAACATTCCTCAGGAAAGCTGGAGGAGGCTGGTGCTGTGCTTCAGTTAAAAAGAAAGAGCAGCAAAGTCACAGGACAGATCTGTGCTTAGTTCAGAAGTCAGTGAGGGAATTCTGTGGTAACTCAGACAACAGTGGGCTTGCAGAAACCTCCTGCCTTCCTTTGGGTAGGGTTTGGTATTTCTTCTGTTTAATTGTTTTTACCCTTATTTTCCTGTGTGTTTTGATCAACTATAGTGCACTGTGAGTATGAGGAAAGTGCCATCTCTTTGCCTTCACTTGCACAGGCTAATCCTGAGTGGGAAACATGATGGGAAAGGTGTACTCTGAGTGTAAAGGTTGCAGTTGAACTTTTAACAGGTTTAGGAGCTGGAGTCCACAGTTGCACCATTGCCATCACTAGTCAGGAATTAGCAGTGACATCTGGGGACATCCCTGTTTGCGATGACAAGGCCCAAGCTCAGCTGCTCCTGGCAGGAGGGACATCCATGCCAGACCAGTGTGGAGTGTGTCCCTCTGGGAGAGGCTGGAGTGCCTCACAGCAGCATCTTGTTGGGACAGAAATTGCCAGCGTGTCCCTTTGCAGCCAGAACAGCTGAGTGGTGTCAGTGCTAATGACAGATCCCCGAGGGGACACTGTGCTCTGCATTCAGCCACACCTGGAAGTTGGCTCAGGGTGGGTTGGGTGACCCCCCAAGCTGAGCTGAGACCATCCTGACAATTCCTTCTTGTTTTGCTCCCCTCCCTGACTCCCTGGCGAAGGACTATGAGGCTTTCTTCGAGGCGCGCGAGAACAACGCGGTTTATGCGTTTCTAGGCTTGACTGCACCACCTGGTTCGAAGGTAGGTGAGCCCCTCCCTCCCAGGGAGCCACTGCTGCCTCTCCCCCCTCCTTTGCTCTTAGTAAATGTGTTATGTGTGCTGTGTTTGCCCCAGTCAGTCTGTGAGATCCTCAGTCTCCAGAGACTTTCAGGCTCAGCTTCAAAAAAAGGAGTGAATATTTGCACTGCAAAATGCATAAGAAATGTAGATGAAAAAAATGGTCACAAAATCAGAGAATGTTTTCAATTCAGTGAAAATATTTAATTCATACGAAATTCTGATGAGATTTTTGTACTAGAAAATCACTGGAAACCAGAGTCACTGTTTCTGAAATAACATGGTCTTGCTTCAGAGTAATTTTTTCCTCCAGCTTGTTATCCAAAGCTTCTTTTCCTGTGCCAATTACAAACTAGGCTGCTGCTTTGCAGTTGCAATGGGCTGGAATTCTCCTTTTGATTCTGATAGGATAGGACAAGCCTGCTTTATACGTTTCACTTGACAGCAGCAGGATCCTCCAGGTCATTTCCAGCTTCCTTGTTCCAGTGGATAAATACGCCACTTCCTTTCAGCGTTACTCACGTATGAGTCGAAGGTCGTGCTGTGCACATCACCAAGAGACCTAATTTTAGGGCTGGGTGGTGACCCATCAGCCCTGAGACTTGCAGGTTGTGGGCCAGACTGAAGCAGTTTGGGAGCCAGACTAATTTCTCGCAGTAGCTCCATGGGTGGGAATGGTGTGATGAGGAAAAGCTGCCTCGAGCAGAGAGCAAAGCCCGGGATCAGTGTCCTGGTGTCGCACCCTGCCAGCTGCACACAGGGCCATGGTCTGGGAATCTCAGGGAAGCTCCTTGGAACAGCTGCACAGCAGAGTGTGCAGGATGGAGCCAGGGAGTGAGGAGGCAGCCCTGAGAGTGGGAATGCAGGGAAGCTCAGGGAGGAGACAGCCCTGAGACTGAGGATGCAGAGAAGCTCAGGGAAGAGGCAGCCCTGAGAGCGGGAATGCAGGGAAGCTCAGGGAGTGAGGAGCAGCCCTGAGACTGGGGATGCAGGGAAGCTCAGGGAGTGAGGAGCAGCCCTGAGACTGGGGATGCAGGGAAGCTCAGGGAGTGAGGAGCAGCCCTGAGACTGGGGATGCAGAGAAGCTCAGGGAGGAGGCAGACCTGAGACTGGGNGGAATGCAGGGAAGCTCAGGGAGGAGGCAGCCCTGAGAGCGGGAATGCAGGGAAGCTCAGGGAGGAGGCAGCCCTGAGAGCGGGAATGCAGGGAAGCTCAGGGAGGAGGCAGCCCTGAGACTGGGGATGCAGGGAAGCTCGTGCCTGGCACCAGAGCAGCTGCTGCCATAACAAATCAGGTCACCCATCACAGGAAGGTGTGTGAGCGCTGCTGCTGCCCAGCCCTGCTCTGACTCTGTCCTCAGGGATGCTCCAGCTCTGTCCTCACCTGAGGAAAAGGTGAATTTCAAACAGGAGGGATAGAACACACTTGTACTCTGCTAGATTTCCATGTTGTGTTGGGCTGCTGCTGATAAATAATATTGCAGAAGTGACCTTTCACCCCCTGCATCCTGCCCTTGGGCTGGCTTTGGGAATCCCTCCCACACTCAGGATGTACAATCAAACTGATTTCCTGCTGCTGAGAAGGTGCTGAAATGGGCATTTACAGTGTAGCTGGGTGCAGCTTGGGTATAATGCAGTAGGGAATGGCATTGCATCTGCAGAACATGGAAGGAGTCTGGGATCAGCCTTTGTGTGACCTTGGCAGGAAACCTCCACTCAATGCCATTATGAGAAATTTGGGAAGTTGGTTGACTCTGAACACAAAGGTTTGGTATTTAATGCTAAACAGGAATGGCTCAGAAGTGGGCATGGAAAATCCAAGTAAGTGTTTTCTGAACCCCAGTGGTTCAATTTGTGCTCTGGGCTCAGAATCCAATTGGATCTACAAACCCTGGTAAAAGCTGGCATTGAATTGATCTTAAATATCCCTGTTTGGATTTTAAAGAGAGAGGATTTTGTGAGTTAAAGGCTGTGCTTAATTATTTCTTTATTAAGGATTTAAGGACTGAGAGGATGCTCAGTGAGGGCCCTTGAAGGAGAAATAAGGAAAAGTATGGGAGCGGGACAGTGTCAAAGGTGGAAAGCTGAGCCTCTCCCAGGTAACTTGCAGGACCACACCCAAGGAAATGGAGTTTGACCTTCAAGAAAAGTAGGTTAGAAGGCTCTTTGAGTTTCTTGTACCCACCTTCCTGGGGATGAGGGAAATACCAGGAATCCTCTCCAGCTCCCCACTGCCTGTTCTGAAGAGGAGTATTTTGTCTTGCAAATAAAGGAAGAGCAAGGTGTCACTACTGCAGTGCCCACACTGGTTAATGGAGTTGTTACAAAGCCAAGGGACCTTTCTCCTCTTTCCTACCATTCAAAGAACCACTTGTATTTCAGAGAGTATCAAACATCCTGCTGCTTTCCAGGCTTTGTACTTCCTTTTGATCTTCCCCTCACTCTTCACCTGCCGTTTGTGCTGGCAGGAGCAGCGATTCCATCCCCCCAGCCCACTGCCAAGGCAGGGGAGGGCAGAGAGCCAGGAGAACCACAGTCAGCCTCCCCCTCCAGGGTGAGGGAGATCTGCCTGGCATTCCTGCAGGCTGGGCTCACCCACCGGGTCCTCTCTCTTACAAACCGTACAGACTTCTTGGAAATTCCCTTCTCGGTCCTTTCTCCTCTTGTTTTTTGTTTGTTTAGCAGTGCTGGCTCGTGGTGACAATGACATTGTTGAGTCTGTTATCTTGAGTATTTCTGTGCAGTCACAAAAGCAAACAGCTCCATTACATAAAGGTTGAGTTTGGCAGATGCTGAACTTTGTCCTTTCAAAGAAACCAGGCTGTCCCCACTGAGGTGCTGCACTGAGGGCACCAGCACTGCAGTTTAGCTCTTTGTAGGCCACGTTGCTGCCAACAGGTAATTAAATTAATCTACAGTTAAAAGTACACTTGGAGAAACCATCCAGAAGGAAATTCCTTTTGCGTTTTTTCTGTTGTCATTCTGTTCCTATTTGTGATCAGTTTAAAAATGCTGAAAGACACCTGAAAAATGCAGGTTATTGTTTTACAATGTTCCTTCTGAACATGCTGACAAAGTCCTAACACATACAATTCTCTTCTGCTGTTCCAGGAAGCTGAAGCACTGGCCAAGCAGCAAGCATGAATTTCAACTGCCTTAAATGTCTGTAAAGGGAATTTCCACAGCTTTTTATAAAATAGTCCAACTGTCTCTGCTTCAAGAAATGTAGATGTGATTTCTAACGTTTGATTGGTGCTTGCAGCATTCACTGTACGTAACCCAAACTGCCAGGAGTGGAGGGGTGAGCTCAGCTGGGGAGGGAGCAGGAGAGGGCTGGCTGGGGAGGAGGCTGAGGAGCCCAAGCAATCACACAGGAATGATTTCACTTGGTTTAAACTCTCCTGCCCATTCATCCATTTGGTGTAAACCTACAGAAACTATTCTAGCACTAATAATGCAGCTGGGTCTTACCTGGAGCTCCAGCTACTTAAACAGCATCTAAAACCTCGTCAGATACTAATTTAGTGCCTGAGTTGCCTCAAAAACGTTACTGAATTACACAGTAATTTTTCAGTGTCTTTCCTGGTTTCAGATGGAGTTGTAGGTGGTACTGTGTGGTGTAACCATTGTAGTGGCTTTGGAAACTTGTGTTGTTCTTTTGTAGAATGAGTATTTAAGATTTGTATTGCTACACACTGTACAGCTGAGAAACCCCCCAGCAAACCCCTTGTGTTCCTCACTTCTGGGCTCCTCTGACAAAAGGGATGTGGGCCATGGACACAAGTCCCTCCCAGCTGCCTAAGCACGAGTGATGACACGTCTGTGGGCAAGACTCAATGTTGCAAACAAGCCAAAACGGCCAGAAATGGCATTTCCTTACCTGTGTAAGGGTGAAAGCCTTTAATGTATTTCTCTACAAACGTACCAGCTCACACTGCTTAGAGCATTCAACATCTCACTGCATGTTCAAGTAGCCATTAGGGCCAGATAGTATTTTTTCAAACAAGGAAATAAATGTTTGATTAGCAAAAACTATTGTAATTAAGCAAGACTTTTTTTTTTTTGAGGTTTAAAACCTTTTTTCCATTGTTACTGCCATTATCACAAAGCTATTACAGGAACTGCAAATCTATCAAAGTGTCTTGTACTGGTGAATTTACCCTGTGCAATATTAACCTGTGTGTTCTCCCAGTGATCAGGAGGGAGCCTGGTATTCCTGGCCACATTTTAATTCCTGATTTCTCCTTCTGGGAGCTTGGGAGGCAGTTTGAAGCTTGTGCTTACAAAAGCACCACAGTATCACCAGGCTGAGGGATGGGTGGATTTTTGCCTTACCTTAAAGAAAACACACACAATTGTGCTTTTTTATTAACAGGCTTTATCAGGAATTACTGAAATCCTGTGAAATTTAAGATCTTTTGGAGATGGAAGTTCAGTTATGTTTTAAATCCAGCAGCAGATTTTTCCTTTTTTACCATGATTTCATCTTTCTGAACGAGGTGATTTTTCTTTCTTAATATTGGCCTAATCTTTCTCTGTGACTAAACTCCTGGTCAGGTTTTTGGAACCATGGGATTCTAAGTAAGTGGGATTTGACACACAAGTCTCTGTGCCCACACCAGTTGCTGTTTCCTGTGCAAGTTTGGTGAATTACAGCCATTATTTTGGAGAAGCTGTAATTAAAAATCGCTGCCAAATTCTGTCAGTTCAGCGACCCAAAACATTCAGAAACGAGGTCAATCTCTGTCTCAACAGTCAAGAAAATTGCCAAGTTTAAGAAAGCAAAGTCACTCCCCTTGTGTGTCCCCCCCTGCCATATGGGAACGTTCAAACTGCATCAGCATTCCTGAGCCAGCTCTGGGAGCCAGGCTGAATTATTCCTTTGTCTGGGGAACAAGGCACCAACACAAACTGAGAATACCCAAAACCTCTTTGTTGGGTGTGTAAAACTTGAGGTTTTGATGCAGATCTCTTGCATGGCTTTAGGGGTGCCAGGAATCTGTTACCTCTGTGCTTATTTCTGTTTCCACGGGTGCAAGGCCTGAATTTGTTCCTTTCTCTCTTACTTTTTTCCTCTGGAGAGGCAGGCACTGAGGATTTAAGCTTTATATTAACCACTCCTGTATCATTCCAATAAAATTGTTCTAGAATGCTTTCTCACACCAGCGACTCCTTTGCATGTTTTGTTCATGTTGGAACCTTTAGGCTGGAAGAAGAGGAGTTTTCAGCTGAAACCCTGTTTTTTGGAAGTTCAGGATTCATACAGGGTGAACATCAGGGATCCACTGCTGCTGTGGGTCAGTCTGGTGGCCTGGATCTCTCCCCTGTTGCTAAATGAAGTTTAATTACTAAAGGGGATTAATTTAGGATACACTACCCAAGATGGTCTGTAGGGTTTGGGTTTTTTTCCTCATTAACTTTCCCCACTGGAGCAGCCAGAGCAGCAGCTGCACCCCAGCCCAGAGAGCTCTCCCAGCCCTCTCCCTGCTCCTCTACAAACTGTAATTAATTAGCTCTGTGCTGCTCTCAGCAGGGAACTCTGGTTTTTCGTATTTGGGAACTCTGGTATTTCATATTTGTGTTGCCACAGAGCAGGGCAGGATAAATTCTCACCTTCCCTGTTTGCCTGGTCCATCAGCAGGTTCCTCCTCCTCAGCTTTCCATGCTGGAGTTTTGCACCACCTGAAGCTCTGCAGAGGAATCACATTCCCAGCTCTGCCCTGCCCTGCCCTGCCCTGCCCTGGGATTTCCCCAAATCCCAGACTGAATTCACATCCTCTGGAGGAAACCAATAACCCCATTTTTTAAGGAGTGGGTTGTGATTCTTACAGCATCAGCTTCTTTCTGAGTGAACAACTAAAGCACAGCCAGGAACTCTCAGTCACACTGATGCCTTTTCAAGGTGATTTTTGCCTCTCACATTGCCCTTCTCTGGTGTGTTAAAAACGGTCCTTAAGATGGGAAAAGGGCTTTGGATGCCATTCCTAAATTGCAGTGAATCCCATTTACTTCCCCTGTGTATCCACTCCACTTGTACAACCCAGAAAAGAAAAATCACTGGTTTTCTTCTTTGTTTTTATTATAAAGTCTTAACCCCAGTTGTTGCTCAGTGATGTAAAGCTCAATACAGTTTCCACAGTCTGTAAACCCCAAGCTCTGTGTGTGCCTACAACGTGTCCCTCTTGCTGTTCAGGTTACAGTGCTGTGTGCTGTAATAATAAACTTTTCTACCAATTCCTGTGGCTTTTTACTCATTTCTCCTTTCATCTCCTCAGTCTCCAAGCCATGGAAAATTCTGAAATGTCTGATTATCTCCCTCAGCTCACATTGCAGGTATTCCATGAGGGGTTTGTGTTCCACCTGCTCTGCCCCTACACACAACAATCCACTCCACAAATCAATCCCCCCCAAGTCATTATCTTTTACTGCTTTTCCTGCAGAAATATTCTGTTCTTTATCCATTTTACCTGATCTTGTAGGATGCTTTAGATTGAAAAGTTCATTTTGAAAATTTTGAAGTTCATTATTAAAATTTTGGACTCTATTAGCAAACTTTTGGAAATGCAAAAGGATTCTAAAAGTCCAAGTGATGAAGGAGAAGTTGGTGTGTTACTACAAGAGGTGATGCAGCTGCTCTGAGTGTCCAAAATACAGGGGGTGAGCACAAAATACATTTATTTAGTGTATTGTGTCCAGGAAGGATCACAATTGGCCCTGTACATATTGTAGTAATAGAAAGTGACTCCTTATGTTAATATACATTGTATATGTAATAGATACACCCTGTATAGCAATATATAGTAATTCCTTATATATTAATTATATACATTATATATACATGTACACAATATAGCAATATGTAATTCCTTTTTATATGTGTTAATTATATATTATATACATGTACACACACAATAGAACAATATGTAGTAATTCCTTTTAGTGATTGCTTATATTTATTATACACATTATATATACATGTACACACATGATATAGCAACATATAGTAATTCCTTTTAGTAATTGCTTAGATATATTAATTATATACTTTCTATATACATACATGTATATATGTACACACACAATATCGCAATATACAATAATTCCTTATAGTGATTCCTTCTCATAGATTGTTTATTGAAGATATGATCAGGAACTTGGCGATTTCTTCATTTGAAGTCGCTCAGTGGTTCAGAATCCTTAAAGGAAAGCCGCACATCATCGACACAATGTCAGCAGCACTGCCCCTCCCATTCCCTTCACAGGGCTTGCCCCAGCACGCAGGGCCCGTTCCGGGGTGTTTATACAGCCCGAAGTGCTAGGACACACTCGGTTTGTGGCCTGGCCCGGCCCGGCCCGGCAGTGACACCCAGGCCTTGCAGTGACACCCACGAGACACCCAGCCCCAGCCGGTGACACCTAGAGGACACTCAGGCCCGGCAGTGACACCCAGGCCTGGCCGTGACACCCAGGCCGGGCCGTGCGGGGCCGCAATGGCGCCCGCGCCCCGTCAGCGCCGCCGCGGCCGTTGCTGCGGCAACCGACAGAGCCACTCAGCGGCCGCAGCGGGGCTGCCCCTCCTTGCCATTGGGCAATACAGCTGTCAGTCAGCGCGAGGCCCCGCCCCCTCAGGTATTTAAGGGTACCTTCGAGGGTGTAGCGGATCATGGCCCCGGCCCTTCCATCGGTCCGGGTCGCAGCTCAGCCCCGGCTCTTCCCTTCCATCGGCCCGGGCCCCGGCCCCGCTCCGGCCCTTCTACGGCCCCCGCCCCTGCACAGCCTCGGCCCTTCCCCAGCCCCGCTCCGCCCCCGCCGCGGCCTTAGCCTCCTGTGTCCGCCTCTGGGCCCTCCCCAGGCCCCGTGCCCGCCGCTGTGCGGGACTAACGCGGAGCTCTGGGGGTGAAGGCCCGGGCCGTGCCCGCACCGAGGGCTCCCCAGGGCCGCTCGGGGGCTGCCGACCCTGCACAGCCAAAATAAAGGCCTTGCGGGCGCTGGGCGTGGGAACAAACCAAAAATTAAACAAACAATGCCTATTTCATGTCTATTTCATGTTTGTATACGAGTCCATTGCATGTGCTGGGAAAGCAGACTTTGTTTGCATGCAGCGATGCTTGTGTAGTGTGTGTGGTTATACACTGTCCTGTAGTTATATTTTGTTTATATATCTTTTCCACTATTCCATAGATATTGAGTGTTCTAGTAATTGTTTTTACCTCTGTATTCCAACATCCCTGCCTTGCTGTTCTCAACTACTGAATAACTTTGGTTCTGGATTTATTTTTGTAAATATAATGGAATTTCCTTATGATTGAATTGGTAGAAATGTGTTGGTTTCCTTGGATATTGATGCTTTCAACACCTGAATCCCAGAAGGGTTTGGGTTGGAAGGGACCTTAAAGCCCATCCCATTCCACCCCCTGTCCCTGGCAGGGACTCCCTCCCTGGCCCAGGTTGCTGAGTGGGACTCAAATGGGAGCTGAGTTGGTTTTAATCACACAAGAGGAATTATCTGACTTGATTTCTTTGTCTCTGTGACTTTTGTGGCTGTTGAAACAGCTGCACAGAAATCCAGCTGCAGCTGGCACTAATTACAAGCTCAGAGAGGGAGGCAAAGTTTAGAATTCCTTGGAATTTGAACCACCCTGGTTCCTGCCCCACCAGGCTCCGGGCAGTGGCTCTGCTGAAGTCCCAACCACACCTTCTCTGCAGAAATTAGTCATGTAAAGTGATTACATATGAAGTAATTTTAAACACCTTTTAAATATGAAATTAGTTTTATATTAATTTGGTGGGAATAAAAATAGCTGTAATTCCACCTCCATAAAAACTGGAGTCGTCTGCAAAATCCAGGTGATAAGGAGGGAAGAGGATTGGTTTTAGAGACTCCATTGGACCTTAATGGGCAGAGTTACTTCAAACTTTAATTTCCAAGGCACAACATGGCTGTCCACTGCCAGATGGTGGGGTTAGATGGGATATTGGGAAGGAATTCCTGGCTGGGAGGGTGGGCAGGACCAAGGGTTGGACTTGATGATCTTGGAGGTCTTTTCCAACCCAATCGATTCTATGAAAGTCTTATTTTTGTGTGTTATAAATGAGTATTTCATCAGAATCCTGATGACACAAAGTTGCCAAGTTCTTCCCCATCAGCAGAACGTCACAAGACTCTGAGTTCAGCCGTGTCTGCGAAGGGGAAGTGGTGTGGATAACACGGCAATTCAGCGGGGCGTGGAGCTGCTGTCAGCGCAAGGCTTTGGTGGAGCTGGGTTCCAGTTTGGACCAGCACAGCCCCCGCATCCCCCCTGTGCCCCCCTAGGGCAGTCCCAGCCCGTCGTGTCGCCCCGCGGTTGGAAACAGCTCCACTCCCTTCCCAACATCCTCTTTTAGGCGTGTGCTGGGTCGGTGTTCGCACCCCCTGCCCTGCCCGCCGGGATCGCTTCTGTTTTACAGGGGGAAGATCCTCGTTTGTGCGTCAGGCTCTGTCCCCGAGGGCAGGGGATGTGCCAGCCTGTCCTGCCCCAGCCCGGGACTCGCAGAAATCCTCCTCGACCCCTCTGGCCTCGGTGAGTCGGCTTCTCGTGCCTCTGTTTTCCCTTAGGCTTTGTTCCAGAATGCAGGAACCACTGATTTCATTTGAAACAGAGCAGTTTTGCTGAGGTTACCCTGTTTTAGCTGTGCATGAGCATTGTCAGAGCAATAACTCAACATTAAGTAGCAGGGAAGGGGCTGGGACCTTGAGGTCTTACAGGGCAGGGTCAGGACCTGGTTTGGTTGCCCATGTCCCACAGGGAATGCAGCATTCCAAATTCCACTGACCTTCAGCAAGACTGAGACTGCCAAGTTCCCTTCTCTCTTTGGAAACTGGTTTTCTAACTGCCTCGAGTGCTTTAAGATTGTGTTGTCCATCTTTTTCACATGTCAGTGACTCTGGAGATAACCAGCCATGCTAATGCAGCCTGGTGTGCTGCCTTTCCTCTGCTTCAGCCTCCAGATTCCAGGGTTCCTTCAGCTCCAGGGAGAGAACTGCCACTCAGGCTAAAAGAATCCCCAAAAGGGAAAAAACAAAAGGTTGTGCAGAGCAAATGTGTAAATTTAGGAGGGAAGGTGAAAATTTCCATCTCTCAAGTGACTGGAGTTTGAGAGGGGCTTCCTGGAAGGAGCACTGGGGTTAAAAGTGACCCAGTGCATGGAGTTTGAAGTAAACCAGAGTGTAGGGTTTGGATGAAACTACTGAGCCTTAATTGTCCTTGAGGTGAGTGGAGTTTGATCCTTATTACCTTCCTGTGTCACCTCTTTAGCTCTCAGGAATTGTTGTTTTCAGTGGAAAACACTGGTTAACAGCTGCTGGTAGTGATACAGACAAGGCAAATGATTTTGCTGGTGTTCACAGCTTCTAAGTACAGTGTGTCTCAGGTGGCTGTGATGCAGGAGGGAGCTGGGATAGGTGGTGCTGCAGATGAAGCAGCTGTTTAGTGCCTTCCCTTTATCTTCAGCCTGGTTTTTGTGGACAAAAGTGGTACAAAAGTTAAGAGAAGAAAAGCATGTAGCTTAATGTTTGCTAAAAATAAACACTCTAGAGAAAAAATAAAAAGAAAAATCACAGTATTGATCAAATGTGCTGTTGTTATTGTTGTCCTCTGCCTGTCTTGCAGTCCCAGGGCTCCATGGAACGCTGGTGATCGGGCTGTTACTCCCACTTGTCATCATGTTGGCAGAAGGCATCTTAATGAGGCTCATCTATAACGAAAGCTGTCATCAAGATAAGCCTCGAAAATCCCCTGCATCCCAAAAGGCTAAGGAGGGAACCTGGAGACAGAAACTTGTGGACATCCCAAAAATCAAAGGCTTTGCTGGTGGATGTGAGAAGCAGGAGGAGGTCCCTGCCAGAAGGAGCAGAGAGGAACCCGGGGGTGGCCCTCGCTGGGGATGCAGAGAAAAGGAGGCTGCAAAGGAGGAGGAAGGGCAGGTTAAAGGCTCTGTGTCCCCAGCTCTGCACATCCCCAGGAGAGGGCAGAGCCTCGAGCAGGTGGATCTGTACAGATCCTGGCCATGCAACAGCATTTACCAGCATTACCCTGACCTGCACATCGGGGGGGACCGAGTGGGGGGCCACACCTGTGACTCGGGCTGTGTGTTGGACCACGTGTGTGAGGAACCCCCTGAGGGCCCTGTCCTGCTGTCCATGGACATCCCCCTGGGCCAGTCCCCTCCCTGGGAGCCTCCTGGGGAGCCCAGTGTGCCCCCCGTGGCTGGAGCTGAAGCTGGAGCTGGAGGTGCCGAGAGGAGCATCGTGCTCTGCGAGGAGCCCCTTTCCAACTCCGCGCTCAACAAGTACATGGAAGCCAAGGTGGCAGAGCTCTACAAGCAGTTTTTTGAGGAAAGCCTGGCCAGGTGTGGCTCCATAACAAACCTCCTGACCTGCAGCTGGCTGAGGAATAGCCTGGAGCAGATAAGCTTCCAGATCTCCCAGGAGCAGAACATAGAAACCCACAGGGCCAGAGGGGCCCTCCTGCACTCGTTGGCTTTGCTGAGTTGGCGCAACGGTGCCAACAGAACCAGCTCTGAGTTCAGCACCCCAAACCTGCAGGTCTCCAAGCCAGCAGGGCTGAAGCAGAGCTGCAGGGTGCAGTTGCCATCCTGACCCACCTGCTGGGCTGGAGGCATGGGGGGGGTGGTGGGAATGTTTCATCCCAAGGATTAGCCTGGGAAGGGCAAACATTTACACACTACACTTTTGCAAATCGGTGTTTCAAGGCTTAAACCATAGGGAAAGTAAAGGTCACTGGTTTCTGTTTTCTAATACAGAATTTGAAACTGATTTCTCTCTAAAATACTAGTTAATCATGTTTTTATAGTGTCTATAGAGTCATGGATTCCCTAAGGCTGGGGACAACCCCTAAGACCAAGTCCAACCATCCCCCCAGCACCACCACGGCCACCATCAAACCATGTCCTCAAGGCCACAGCCACACCTAAAAGTCTTTCATTTTTGGTCAAATCAGCAGGCAAAGATGACTGCAGCATTCCTGGAAAAGTAGTGCAAGATTCCTGCATCTTCATTTGGAAATTTCAATGCAGATTTTGATGTGGAAATCTCGTTGCTTTCACTTTCTTCCCTGTCTCTTCCCTGTAAATATTTCAGCTGGAAATGATCCCTGTGTCACCACTGTAAAATGAGCAATGAATTGGACTCTGACCTGCTCTGTAGAGTGTTTTCTAGTAAAGTTTTTTGTGGGTTTGTTTTTGCTTGTGGTTTTGTTTGGTTGTTGTTTTAATCCAGCATCTTTATTTCTTGGGCATTTCCCCAAATCATCTCTGAATTGAAAGAATAAAATATCAATAAAATCCCCCAGGTTGTGGGAATTGAGCCCCTTTACAAGTGACTCCCTCTACTTGGAGGATAATTGGGATTTTTACACTTCAGATCAACATTAACATTTTTTCTGGGATGTATTGAATAGTCAGATGGTGATATCTAGTGGTGGTTTCCTTTAGTGCCTTTCAGGTCAGGATTTCCAGAGCTTTACAACCATTTTGCAGCTACATCTCAACACCCACCTTTTTTTTCTTTTTTTTTTTTTGAGAGGATTAATTCCCACAAAAAGGGATGCCCAGGTTTGCAGAATAACAATTTCCATCAGTTGATGTTCTTCTGTTCTGCAGGTTAAAATCTGGAAGGACTCAACCCCTGAAAGGCCAAACCCTTCCCTTTGGGACTATAAAGGATGAATACCAGACAATCAGTAAAATCTCAAACATTACCTGCCTGTATTTTTCCTTCTTTCCTCTTTTAAACAGGAAAATGCCATTTCCTTGTCAGCTTGGCATGAAACTACACCTGAGTGACTTCTTTTTTCACCCCAAATTTTAAATACTGAGCTGCTTTCAATAGGCTGAAATCTGCTTTTTAGCACAGTGTTCCTTCCCTCTCTCCACAAATTTATACATGACATTGCAATAGGAACTTTTTCTCTCTGTTTTCCTCCTGTTTTACATAAAGCTTTCCAAAATTCAGCTTTTTCCTTGTAATTAACCTAATTTTCTTCCTCTTTAGGAGATCCTCACCACTTAATCCCTGCCTGCTTTTCCCTTTTGTTTGTGGTAACTCCATCAATCTGTGGGGAATATAAATCACTTGTGGGGGTCGGGGCTTGCTTGGTAAGTGAGTGCCCAGGTGGTATCAGAGCCCTCCACCCCCCTGTGATGCCCTGGCTGCCTCCTGTGAATCCCAAGAGGCCAAAACTCTTCCTTCTTCCATCCTGTCCCATGTAGGAGTTGTGGTTATTCCCTTTCACTTGAGGGAAGGCAGAAAGTCTGGAGGAGTATTTGATGCTCTGGAGCAACCTGGGAGGGGATTTGTCTCTGGAGCTGAATTATTGGAACTTGCACTGAATGTGTCACGAGTCCTGTGTGAAAATGCCCAGCAGGGCTTTATTTTCCTGGGGATTTATTGTCTCTTTAGGGAGAAAATTTGTAGCTATTGTTGCAGTCTTTTAAATTGCAGTTTCTTGGAAACAATCTGGCATTGCACCGCTGTTCCTGGGGCTTTATTTGCTGGTGTTTCAGTGCTCTGGGCAGGTGAGCAGAGGGTGGAGGAGCTGCCCAGGTGTGGGAGGGACCCCAAAGGCAGCCCAGGAGGAGAGGAGAGGAGAGCTGAGCCTGGCAGGGCTCTGTCTGCGCTGCTGCTCCTCCTCCTGCAGGTGAGAGCCAACAGCACCTTCCCCAGCCCAGCCCCGGCTGTGCCGGACTGAAACGGGGGCTCTGAACCCCGGGGAGTCCCAGTGGGGATGGAAACTGCGATGGACACAGGATCAGAGCGCTGGGGGGGGGTCACCTGGAGGAGAGAAGGATCCAGGGAGACCCGAGAGCCGTTCCAGTGCCTAAAGGGGCGCCAGGAGAGCTGGAGAGGGGCGGGGGACAAGGGAGAGAGGGACAGGACACAGGGAATGGCTTCCCACTGCCAGAGGGCAGGGCTGGGTGGGATATTGGAAAGGAATTCCTGGCTGGGAGGGTGGGCAGGCCCTGGCACAGGTGCCCAGAGAAGCTGTGGCTGCCCCAGCCCTGGGAATGTTTCTCTGTCTCTCACCCCAGTGTTGGGGCACCAGGGCTTTACTTTCCCGGGCTCTGCCTATTTAGGGATCCTTGATGACCCTCAGGATATTTCTGATTTTGTGCAACAGTGTAGGATTTCTTAATGAGCTGTGTTGCTGTTTTGTTCTCCCTGCCCATCTGTGATCCCACACTTCTGCTTTCCAGTGCCACGTTTGAGGCTCAAGGACCAGTCACTTGTTTGCTCTGCATGTTGCTCAATGGATAAAGGTGATGTTTCAATAATTCATTGCTAATCTGAGAGGTAACAAAAGTTAACAAAGAAGAGAGAGAGAGAAAACCCAGACTGTCACTTTTTGGGTTTTTTTGTGTACATAAACTTAGTGCTTTGCTTCCAGTGAGTGAGATTTGTGAATGTCATGGAACAGGGAACAGGACTGCAAACTAATTTCCTGAAAATCTCGCCTTGAAGTTCTAAATGAACAAATTTTGTTCCTCTTCCCTGTTAGTTGAATTATAATAAAACCCTTTCCTGGAACAGAAAGTGAGAACATTCATGTTGCATATGCAAGATTGGTGCAAATGAGGCTGTAGGACATTCTGTGGGGGATGTGTGTGCTGGTGGTGCTTGGAGAGGCTCAGCCTGGTGTAAATTGGGCTGTAGGACATTCTGGGGGGATGTGTGTGCTGGTGGTGGTTGGGGTGGGAGAGGCACAGCCTGGTGTAAATTGGGCTGTAGGACATTCTGGGGGGATGTGTGTGCTGGTGGTGGTTGGGGTGGGAGAGGCACAGCTTGGTTAAATTGGGCTGTAGGACATTCTGGGGGGATGTGTGTGCTGGTGGTGGTTGGGGTAGGGCAGGCACAGCTCTCCCTCTGCTCCAGCCCAACCACCCCACAGGTCACTGGGCACAGGCACAGCCTGAGCAGCCTCTGGGACACGTTTATTGACTGTTTTTATATAACAAACACACCCCAGGCAATGGCCACCTGCTTGTGCTTATTCCACAAGGAGAAACCAAAGGCTGCATCCAGCAGGTGAAGGACTTCAAGGCAAGCACAGACACCAAAGAGTGTGTGTGGGACACGAGTGGGGAGTGATCCCCACGGGAGCTGCAATCCATGGCTTGGTTATCCATGATGGTACGAGAAGGAGGCACAGTGTGCTCACACCTCTCAGGAGGGAGTGTGGGCAAGGAGAAAGTCTTTTGATTTATTCTTAACATTGCATTTGCTCCATGTCATTTTGTTCAAATTCCCTTTACACCCGGATTTTGGAGTGAAGTCCCTGATGTTCCAGGACCCCCCTGAGCTCTGGGGGGTTCAGCCCCTCCCTGCAGCACAAAGTGACTTCTCAATGTCTTGGTGGCCTCTGAGGTGCTGAGGAAACCCCCTGTTGTGGCTTGGGGTTTTCTGGGGTTTTCTGTTCCTGCTGCCCAGAATAGCTGTGGTTGCGATCCTGCCCAGAAGGGGAAGTGTCTGAGGGGCTTGGAGGTTTTGGGGCAAGCTGGAGGAAAGGTTTACTTCTGAAAAAGTGTAGGAACACTGAAACATCATCTGGGTGCTCCCAAACAATGTCTGGGTGATCTCTAAATGAATGCACAGAGTTCAGCAAGGCCCACCAAAGGGTTTCCCAGGGAAAGCCAAGAGACAATCCCCATGTTACCTGTGGGCAGGAGGTGAGTGTTCCCTGGGGGCAAAAGATGCAGAAATGTGACATTTTTATTGCAGGAGCCTGAGTTTTGGTCACTGATCCCTCATCACTCTGTTCTTCTCCCAGCCCTTATTCCACCAGGAGCAAGATGCCTGTCAGTCCAATTGTGGGATGAGAATCCAGCCTGGAAACCCTCAAATATGGGAAAGAGCTTTACATTAGGAAATAAATGCAAGCCTGTCCCTAAACACTGGATCAAATGGTGCTCACATGAAAAAGTGGTTCAATAACGTCAATAACCACTGCAAGAGGAACAACATTTGTGTTTTGTTATCACAGAACTTTGGGAAAACGTTTTGTCTTTGGCTTTTGGTTTAGTCAGAGTTGTATATAATGAACAGGGGCAAAAATCAGGATTTAAGGGAATGAACAAGTTTATTTATATAGAGGTTTAGGGTAAAATGATGCAAAAGGAGAAAAAACTGAGGAGTTTCCAAGCCCTCAAAGCAAAGCCAGGTTGGTGCAAGCCCTGTCCAGCCTGGCCTTGAGCACTTCCAGGGATGGGGAGTTCTCAGGGCAATTAGTTTAGTGGTTGGACTTGATGATTTTGGAGGTATTTTCCCACCTCGATGATTCTATGATTTTAGCAATTAGCTTTAGTTGAGAAATGGAGCACATTTCAGTGCTATCCTCTCTGCTGACCTTCCTCAGGTACTGTCCCAACTCTGCTGTGGGGTTTTTTCTTGTTCCATTATCAAACAAATATTGATTGTACACACAACCCCTTTTGCAGAGCCCTGCTGAGCCCCCTCCTGCAGCTGTTCTGCACTCCAAGATGCAAACATTTCATTTTTGGCTTAAGGCAAATGCAGGTGAGTATTAACTTTCGTGCCTTTTTTTTCCCCACAAGGATAGCAAAAAATGGATCATTTTGGAGGTGGAGGGGAATGGGAGGTTGGCAAAACTCCTTTTCCATGTCACCAAATGGACCAGTCCTCAAACTCTGAGCTTCAGTGCCGAACCTTTCAGCAGAAAGAGGAAATCTGATGGCTTGGGCTCTGAGCTCGGGCTTGGAGCTTGTACTGCCCTTCTCTCTGGCTCGCTAATTCCTTAATTACTTCTTAATTGCTGTGAAGAGCACTGTGTTCTCCCTCCTTCAGAGTAACAAGTGATCCTGTGTGAGATATTGGGAAGGAATTCCTGGCTGTCAGGGTGGGCAGGCCGTGGCACAGGTTGGGCAGAGCAGCTGTGGCTGCCCCATCCCTGGGAGTGTCCCAGGCCAGGTTGGACAGGGCTTGGAGCACCCTGGGCTGGTGGGAGGTGTCCCTGCCCATGGCAGGGGGTGGCACTGGCTGAGTTTAAGGTCCCTTCTCACCCAAACCATCCTGTGAAATTCAAATGAACTATGATAAAGTAGAGAGGAGCCACTCCTAGAGGGTCTCTCTGCATCTCCCCTGTCTTCCAAAGTTTGTCCTCCTCTTGCAGTGCTGAGGCCCAGGAGCTGTGTCTGGGTGACTCCCAGCATGGAACTGGGCCACCAGCCTGTCCCTGGCAGCTGGATTTTGGTGTCATTTGGGTGACCAGAGGGAGCAAACAGGCCATTGATCTGTCTGGCCACAGCCCCAGGCCCGCTCTGATCACGTGTGTGCTTTGCTCTAAATTTATCTCCGGAGAAACAGCAGCAGCACAAAGGGAACTTCACAGCCAGACCCAGCCTGGGTTTCTTCTCTGTGTGATTAAAATCTGTTAAACACTGTCACAAATAACTTTATTTTTCTATCTCTTCTGAGCAGCTCAGGTTTTGATGCCACTTTCAAGCGGTGAAGAGAGATGAAGAGAAATTTCCCTGTGATTCCTTCTTCTAGGAAGGAACTCGAAGGAATTGTTGAACCTTTTTTGTCCCACACAGGTGGCTTCCACCTGCACAGGTGACTCCATCCCTGCTGCTCTGTATTTAGCAGAGCAAACTGGGGGATTTGCATGACTTACCAAAGGAAAACTGGTTATCAGGAATGTTGCTGCTGTGTGTTCTCTGTGGGGGAGAAATCCAGGGAAGCCCAGGGGAAGATGGAGCTGGTTTTGGATGGGGCTTTTTATGGGATCTGTTCTGTCAGGTCTGTCTGCTTTAAATGGGAAGAATATTTTTCCCCCTCCCCAAAGGGTTTTTTGAGAGACTGGGAGCCAAAATATGCCCAGAGTTAGGACTCAAATGCCTTTGTCTGGTCTGACAGGGGCATTTCAGACCTCAGCTGGTCTGAGGGTGCACCAGACTTTTCTTGGAGGAAGCATCCCCAAGAGGAGCCTCTGTTTGGGATGTGGTTCCAAAGGGTGCTGATCTCCAGCGGGATCTCTGGGCTGGAAGCTGATGGACCAGGGAGGGGGGTCAGGGTGAGGTGGAGCAGTTGCTCCTCCCTTTGCAGCCACCCGCCCCACGCCTGTGTCTGCAGCAGCATTCCCAACCATTCCCCAGCGGGAGCAGATCCAGGGGGATGCAGGGGATGGAGGAGCAGGGCCCGGGCACCCTCCTGCCCCTGCTGTGCTGCCTCCTGGCAGCCCCCCAGGTGGGTGCCCTGCAGGAGCCGCTGCTGGAGGACACGGCCCTGGAGAACATCAGCTGGGCGGGCAACGAGTCCTCGGAGCACACCTTCTTCTCCCTGGACTACCAGCACGTGCAGGTGCCCTTCGAGATCACCCTCTGGATCATGCTGGCCTCGCTGGCCAAGATAGGTGAGGGTGGCACAGCGGCTGTGGCATTGCTGGCCAAGATAGGTGAGGGTGGCACAGCGGCTGTGGCATTGCTGGCCAAGATAGGTGAGGGTGGCACAGGTGGCTGTGGCCTCACTGGCCAAGATAGGGGAGGGTGGCACAGGGTCCTTGCCAGGCTTGGAGCCTGAGGTGACAAGCCAAGCCTGTTCATGGAAATTATTAATAGTGGGGNCTTTTGCAGAGCCCTGCTGAGCCCCCTCCTGCAGCTGTTCTGCACTCCAAGATGCAAACATTTCATTTTTGGCTTAAGGCAAATGCAGGTGAGTATTAACTTTCGTGCCTTTTTTTTCCCCACAAGGATAGCAAAAAATGGATCATTTTGGAGGTGGAGGGGAATGGGAGGTTGGCAAAACTCCTTTTCCATGTCACCAAATGGACCAGTCCTCAAACTCTGAGCTTCAGTGCCGAACCTTTCAGCAGAAAGAGGAAATCTGATGGCTTGGGCTCTGAGCTCGGGCTTGGAGCTTGTACTGCCCTTCTCTCTGGCTCGCTAATTCCTTAATTACTTCTTAATTGCTGTGAAGAGCACTGTGTTCTCCCTCCTTCAGAGTAACAAGTGATCCTGTGTGAGATATTGGGAAGGAATTCCTGGCTGTCAGGGTGGGCAGGCCGTGGCACAGGTTGGGCAGAGCAGCTGTGGCTGCCCCATCCCTGGGAGTGTCCCAGGCCAGGTTGGACAGGGCTTGGAGCACCCTGGGCTGGTGGGAGGTGTCCCTGCCCATGGCAGGGGGTGGCACTGGCTGAGTTTAAGGTCCCTTCTCACCCAAACCATCCTGTGAAATTCAAATGAACTATGATAAAGTAGAGAGGAGCCACTCCTAGAGGGTCTCTCTGCATCTCCCCTGTCTTCCAAAGTTTGTCCTCCTCTTGCAGTGCTGAGGCCCAGGAGCTGTGTCTGGGTGACTCCCAGCATGGAACTGGGCCACCAGCCTGTCCCTGGCAGCTGGATTTTGGTGTCATTTGGGTGACCAGAGGGAGCAAACAGGCCATTGATCTGTCTGGCCACAGCCCCAGGCCCGCTCTGATCACGTGTGTGCTTTGCTCTAAATTTATCTCCGGAGAAACAGCAGCAGCACAAAGGGAACTTCACAGCCAGACCCAGCCTGGGTTTCTTCTCTGTGTGATTAAAATCTGTTAAACACTGTCACAAATAACTTTATTTTTCTATCTCTTCTGAGCAGCTCAGGTTTTGATGCCACTTTCAAGCGGTGAAGAGAGATGAAGAGAAATTTCCCTGTGATTCCTTCTTCTAGGAAGGAACTCGAAGGAATTGTTGAACCTTTTTTGTCCCACACAGGTGGCTTCCACCTGCACAGGTGACTCCATCCCTGCTGCTCTGTATTTAGCAGAGCAAACTGGGGGATTTGCATGACTTACCAAAGGAAAACTGGTTATCAGGAATGTTGCTGCTGTGTGTTCTCTGTGGGGGAGAAATCCAGGGAAGCCCAGGGGAAGATGGAGCTGGTTTTGGATGGGGCTTTTTATGGGATCTGTTCTGTCAGGTCTGTCTGCTTTAAATGGGAAGAATATTTTTCCCCCTCCCCAAAGGGTTTTTTGAGAGACTGGGAGCCAAAATATGCCCAGAGTTAGGACTCAAATGCCTTTGTCTGGTCTGACAGGGGCATTTCAGACCTCAGCTGGTCTGAGGGTGCACCAGACTT
Organism: Sakesphorus luctuosus; assembly: GCA_013396695.1. Lineage (NCBI taxonomy): Eukaryota > Metazoa > Chordata > Aves > Passeriformes > Thamnophilidae > Sakesphorus > Sakesphorus luctuosus. The sequence continues at coordinate 626,911 of VWZD01001087.1, read as the reverse complement.
TTCTTGGAGGAAGCATCCCCAAGAGGAGCCTCTGTTTGGGATGTGGTTCCAAAGGGTGCTGATCTCCAGCGGGATCTCTGGGCTGGAAGCTGATGGACCAGGGAGGGGGGTCAGGGTGAGGTGGAGCAGTTGCTCCTCCCTTTGCAGCCACCCGCCCCACGCCTGTGTCTGCAGCAGCATTCCCAACCATTCCCCAGCGGGAGCAGATCCAGGGGGATGCAGGGGATGGAGGAGCAGGGCCCGGGCACCCTCCTGCCCCTGCTGTGCTGCCTCCTGGCAGCCCCCCAGGTGGGTGCCCTGCAGGAGCCGCTGCTGGAGGACACGGCCCTGGAGAACATCAGCTGGGCGGGCAACGAGTCCTCGGAGCACACCTTCTTCTCCCTGGACTACCAGCACGTGCAGGTGCCCTTCGAGATCACCCTCTGGATCATGCTGGCCTCGCTGGCCAAGATAGGTGAGGGTGGCACAGCGGCTGTGGCATTGCTGGCCAAGATAGGTGAGGGTGGCACAGCGGCTGTGGCATTGCTGGCCAAGATAGGTGAGGGTGGCACAG
>VWZD01001087.1:488139-626273 GCA_013396695.1 Sakesphorus luctuosus | reverse complement strand
ATAGTACATATTATGTGTAATGTTCTGAGTGCATTATTATATTTAATTATAATTAATAGTAGAATTATATATGTTACATTGTATATATATTGTATAATTCATTCTACAATAATATGTTAATATAACACAATAAGTATAATATTAAAATTATATAGAAATAATATTACTATTATATATGACTAATATTACTATAATAATATATTATATCAGAATATCTATAATATTATATATAATGTATAATATGCTTTTATAGATTCATTTATTTATATTATGTACATATATATAACCACCACACCCATGTATTATATTATGTTTTATATATATATATACACACACAGAGTGTTGTCATTAATCTTATGCTCCTCTTATGTGCCAGACATGCTGCACACGTGGAAAATAAGTTGCATTTCAGTTGGAAATGCCCAGGGAAGGCACTTTGCAGAACTTAGACCTGGCTTTGCTGTTTTTTCCCTTGCAGAACTGGGCAAAGGAAAGTGGAAAAATTTATTTATTTTTCTCCAGGACTTATGATCACTTCTGTTCAGTTGTCACTGTAAAAGTTACTTTACAGCACTTTTTCTTTTATTTTTGCCTCAGAAGAGAGAAGTCTTTGAGACCCAGTTCAATGAGAATTTTCCATATGGAACTGGTGTTTTTCTCCCTGTTGTATAATGAGATCCCAATTCTCTTGCATTGGGATTCTCATGCATTCTTTTGACATGCATGAAGACAAAATAATGGTCACAGATTTCTTAAAATTATTATTCCTATTTCAATTTGGTTTGTTTCAATTAATTTTCTTTTAACTGACCTTGAGTGCTCGTGGTTGTCAGCATTTATTTCTAACTCTGAGCATTACCCAAGGCTGAATTGGCTGGGCTGGTTTTTAGATTTCAATGCTAATGATTAAATAATATTAATAGTGGACCCAATTTATAAGCAATGAAAAGGTTTTTGGGGATTTTTTTTATTGTATAGAATGTTATTGTGTTTAAAATTAGCAGTTGCTATTTCTGTTAGTGCTGAAGACATTCTGCTGACTAGATCACATCATAAATAATTCCAAATACTTTTTGTTCATGCAGATTATTTTTATTTTATATATGCAGATTTTATTTATTTATGCAGATTTTTTAAATTTATGCAGATAATATTTCTATTTATTACCTAAATATACCAGTCTGACCTTACACTATGATGAAGGAGGTTTCTCATTCTGAGAAAGTTTGGTATTTTCAGTAAATTTCAGATTTTCTCACTGATTTCTGAGCAACTTCACCTTCCCTGGGTTGCTCCAAGCTGTGATTTGCTGCTGGTGGGAGCACAGGGAATTTCCTCACCCAGTGATGCCTTGAGAGACCCCAGAAAACAGGACTGTGAGTCAAGTTAGTGTGGGATAAGATAAAAGGTAGATTTTTTAATGTCTGGGCCTCCAGGACTACAGGATGATGTGCCTTTTTAAACTCTGATTTCCATGGCTTTTATGATATTGTCCACCCAATCCCCAGTTCACATCTCTCTTGGTCCATCCCTGTCCTACCCTGGGCACACCCCATCAGGATTTGAGTCTGGGGGACAGTGGGACCCTCTGTTCCTCATCTTCATCTTCCTCAGCACACGTAGGGCCCTCGGAGCTTTTCCAGTGTTCTGAGACCCCAAGGGTGTTGGCTCATGTTTATGTCTCATGGTGCAGAACCTTCTGATATTCCTCAATTTTCTACCCTGAAGAGAAGTCTAAATAACTAATGGAATTTTAGACATTGTTGTGGGATAGGGGTTAGGATGCATAAACATTGAACTGAAGCTGCCTGAAGGGAAGTTCTGGCCAGGTGGGGGTTGGTCTCTTCTCCCAGGCACTCAGCAATAGGACAAGGGGGCACGGGGGGCTCAAGCTCTGCCAGGGGAAATTGAAGTTGGAGAGCAGAAAAAACTTCTTTGCAGAGAGAGTGCTCAGGCATTGGAATGGGCTGCCCAGAGAGGGGGTGGATTCCCCATCCCTGGAGGTTTTTAAGGTGAGCTTGGCCGTGGCACTGAGTGCCATGATCTGGTAAAGGGACTGGAGTTGGACCAAGGATTGGATTTGATGATCTTGGAGGTCTTTTCCAACCCAATCCATTCTATGATTCTATGATTAACACACTAAATCTACATTTTCACTACAGTTACAAGTACTTCTAAAAGCTATAAAAATTAAAAATGAGAAACCACAAACCCCTGAGGCCTCACCAAGGTTGGTGAGATAATCCCCCTTTTCCCTCTCCATGCCCTCCCAGGGTTCCATCTGTACAACAAACTCCCCTCTGTGGTCCCTGAGAGCTGCTTGCTGATCTTCGTGGGGCTCATCATGGGGGGGATCATCTACGGCCTCAACGACAGGTCCCCCCCAGTGATGGACAGCGACATCTTCTTCCTGTACCTGCTGCCCCCCATCGTGCTGGACGCCGGCTACTTCATGCCCAGCCGCCCCTTCTTCGAGAACATCGGCACCATCCTGCTCTACGCCGTGGTGGGCACCGTGTGGAATGTGTTCGGCATCGGCTTCTCCCTCTACGGCATCTGCCAGGTGAGGGCGTTCCGGCTGCAGGACGTGTCACTGCTGCACAACCTGCTCTTTGGCAGCCTGATCGCGGCCGTGGACCCCGTGGCCGTGCTGGCCGTGTTCGAGGAGATCCACGTCAACGAGAAGCTGCACATCCTGGTCTTCGGGGAGTCGCTGCTCAACGACGCCGTCACGGTGGTGAGTGTTGGGACCGGGGGTGCTGCAGTGGCTGGGGAAGTGATAGCCAAAAATGCTTTGAAATAAATAACTGCTAAGAAGCTTTTTGTCTTTTTAGCAGCAAAGGTGTTTATTGACAATGTTGGAGGCACAGCCAGTCCATCCTGGGTCAAAAAATTGCCTGACTTGTTTGTGTAAATTGAGCCATTTATGGTCTTGAAATTTGGGTAGTGGTCTCCTGACTTCATCCCTCGGGTGGTCTTGACACCCTCAGGGGAGCACAGACACCCTCAGGAGAGCACAGCAGCCTGTGGGTGAACATCTCTTTGTATGTCTGGGGCAGAAATGCCCAGGAGTGCCACAGCAGTCCCCTGGTATGACCCAGACCTCAGGGAAGGATGGTGACCCTGTACTTGGTGTCATGACGATGTGTGGCCACGTCTGGTGAATATCTCACCAACAACTGTTTCTGTCTTTCCTTTCCCCCTCCAGGTGCTGTACAAGCTCTTTCGCTCTTTCTGTGAGATGCCCACCATCAAGAGCGTGGATGTTTTCGCTGGAGTGGGGCAGTTCTTCGTGGTGGGGCTGGGGGGAGTGTTGGTGGGGCTGAGCTTTGGCTTCACGGCCGCCTTCACCACGCGCTTCACCAAGGACATCCGCGTCATCGAGCCGCTCTTCGTCTTCCTCTACAGCTACCTGTCCTACCTCACCGCTGAGATGTTCCACCTCTCGGGCATCGTGGCGTGAGTTCTGCCCACCAACCATCCTGTCTGTCCTGTCTGCACTGCCCCTCTCCTGTCTGAGAGTGCCAGGCAAAGTTCTCAGCTTTGCTGAGCTGGAGCTCTGTGTGTGCCAGGGATCAGAGCCCTCTCCAAGAGAGACTCCACTTCCCAAACTGCACATCAAATTGCGAGTCACAGGCAATCCTGCTGGATGGCTTGGATACCAATCCTGCTGGATGGCTTGGATACCAGTCCTGCTGGAGGGTTTGTGGAGGTTGCTGAGGAGTGTTTGTTTGAGCTCCATGGTTTTTGTCTGCAAAGCCTGGATGTTCCAGCAGTGAGATGTGGAGTAGGTTTGGCAGAGCCAGAAGAGGTTTCTTGGCTTCTTTGCTTATTTTCCGTGTGGCCCAGTCAAAACCAACATGGGCAGAGTGACAAGGAGGACTCAGGCAGCTCCTTGGAGAGGTTTGGTCTCTCTTTCCAGCATGTCTGTTCTCACCCCCCTCCCCATCTGTACGTTCTGTGGGGCCAGAGGGAGGGGGTGGGAGCTGGGCATTCCTGTGCAGCTGAAGCCTGAGATATTCCTGCTCTGATGGAAACTTCTGCCTTGGCACCAGAGCTCAGACACAGCTCCTGGGTCCCTCTGGCCTCCAGAGCGAGGGTGACATCCAGCACCTCCATGTCTCCAGCGCTGCTGGAATTGTGACCAAGTTCAGTCAGAGTTGCCAGAAATCATTCAATTAATTTATTTTTCTTTTTACTGGGTAGGTCTTTCAATGAAATGAAGGATTTGGGGCCAGATCCTTCAGTTTTAAGAAACTAAGCTTTGTGCTTTGTGCAGAGCAGGTGCTGACATAAAAACCAGATGTAATGACCCCAAGGTTCGCCAAAATCTCACCTTGGGAAGCAGAGATGAAAACTAGGGTGGTCCAGCCCTCCTGGTTGCTGTGGGCTGAAATCTGTTGTGTTTGGTTCTGCTGCCAAACCTGAGCCAGCTGAGGATCACAAGCCCCAGATGTCCCCCCCCTGAGCCTGCAGTGGAAACAACTGTGCAGTGAGAACAATGAAGGGAAGGGAGAACAGTAAGAGAAGTGGGTTCTGAGCTCAGCACAGGAGGATCTGGGAGATCTATTTTAAAACTAGTAATTGCTTGGGAGAGAAACCATTCCTGTGTCTTGCAGATTTTATTTCCTGGGCTGGTTAATGGGAGCAATATTTGAGTGTTCCTGCAAACAATTCCAGCTGGAGGAATAGGTGGGAAAAGCCTATTTATAGGAGTGCAAGGCAGAGCAGGGAAATAAATATTCTGCATAATCATGGTGGAGCAGAAAACATTCAATCCTAATGGTGTCTCCTTCCATCAATCACAATGTGCTGTTCCCATTATGGAACCCATTTGCTGCTCTTTTGAATAATGCATTTTTTCCAAAGCCAAACAATGGCACAGGCAGCTGATTCCTGCCCTGTGCCCTCCTAATTGCCAAACTGGAAATGCCTCTCTTACATATCTGGAGTTTAAACGACTCATTCCATCGTGGCCAGGGAATACTGGATTAATAAAAACAGCTCTTGGCACTTTGTTCCTTTGGAAAATGATTGCCAAAAAAAAATCAGTTCTACATAGCCCCCAAAAATGTGAAAACTGTGAATGCAACCCAGTCTGGGAGACAGTTCTGCAAGTGGGTTTTGGTTTGGGTTTTTCCTTTCTTTTTCTCTTCTTTCCATGACCCTTGTGGCCATGTCTATCCTTGCAGCTGTGACAGGCCAAGTTTAATCCCCCCCTGTGTCCCCCTGTATCCATTCTCCAAGAAGCATTCCCAAATCCCAGCTCTGCAAGTCACTTGCCCATAAATACTTGTTGGATTTCTCAGTTTCTGGCTGGAACTGTTTTACCCACTATTTATTAAGGCAGACAGAGAAACTGAAGAGTTTATTATTGTTTTTAGCCTGTGGTTCAATCCCTGTTGCTCTTTCTGGCAAAAAGGATCAGTCTAAATAGGATAAATCAAAACAGACCAGTTCTGGAATATTTTTAAGTATTTGTACGTTTTCTTAGGAGGTGAAAGATGTGAATTCACATTCGGTGAAAAAGGGATTTCAGTCCTTGTCTCGCCCTGCTGGATAACACAGGATCTGTTTTCCCAGCAAGAGCATCACAGCTTTCCTGAATCTGACCTTTCCCATCCTCTGCTTTTACTACAATTCCTCCCCTTAAAACCCAGGTTTAAATTTAGACAAACCCAAATGTTTCTGTCTTCAAAATAACACCAAGAATCGGTGAAATCCTGGGTTGAAATGGGATGTTTTCAGTGCAAAGCCATTGCATGGCTGCTCTCTGAGTAGTTCTTAGCTGAGGGGATATTTCAGTGTGTCTCCACCTCTGGCAACACCTCTGTGCATCTCTGGGGGTCGTTTGCCAGTCCTGGGCACAGCAGGTGTTCCAAGTCAGGCTCCAGAGCCAGGGACACTCTGAGGGGTGAGGATCTGCTGAGCCTTTGGCTTCTCTGCCTGGGACCCAACATAGTCATCGTGGTATCCCTGTGAAAGGCATTTTTCATGCCTTAGAAATGTGGGTGCCTTACCAAACAACCCTGGGAATCAGACCTTGGAAATCTGGAGCCATTTTGTTATTGCTGCTACAATATTTAGAACAAAATATCTCAGTCCAGATTAAAACATAAAAACTGGGACTTTGATGCTTTGAGCACTGGATTGTTTTGACCTTCCAGGATTGCTGCCCTGAAAATGTATTGATTTGGAAAGCTGATGGATTAGACTACCCACGTGTTGCCTGGAACTTGAAGAACCAATTAGCCATGAAAAATTGTGAGGCCACTGCAAGGGCAGAGCTGGGCAAAGTTAAAGGACGGGAGTGGCGTGTTGGGTGGGACGAGCTGAGGGTGTTTCTGTGCTCTCACCAAATGCAGCACAGCATGGACTGGTCATCTGCTCCAAACCACATTCACACCCTCTGGGCAACCCATGAAGCATTTAATTGTCCTGCTGGTCCTCCTGATACTCTTGGCCTGATGCAGGAAGGGAATCACTCCCCAGTGAGGTGTCTCCAAACACCCAAGTCTTGAGGAAACCTGATTTTTTAGAACTGAGGGTCGATTTTCAGTGCTTAAGTAGGAAAATGAATTGTTTTGTTTTCCTTTCCCCAGCATCATTGCCTGTGCCATGGGCATGAAGCGTTACGTGGAGGCCAACATCTCCCTCAAGTCCCACACCACGGTGAAATACTTCATGAAGATGTGGAGCAGCGTCAGTGACACCCTCATCTTCATCTTCCTTGGAGTTTCCACCATTGGGGAAAACCATGAGTGGAACTGGCCCTACATCTGCTTCACTCTCATCTTCTGCCTCGTTTGGAGAGCTCTGGGTAAGGGGACAGGATACATTTTCTTTTTTTATGTATATCATTTAGGATATACATATATATATGGGAGATATATATATATATATCTGGGAATGAAAAATGGGATTCCATTAAATAAGAGAAGGCTCCTGGCTCTGCACCACCCTGTCCTGTTTGCTCTGCAGGTGGGATTATATCTCATGGGAATGCAAGGCCTGCTTGGGACATCCCAGCCACTCCTTCTGTCCTCCCCAGCCTAATTCCAGGTCTTGCATTTTACTGGGATTTCCTGCTCTGTGCACTCACTGCTGTTAAATAGGAGTTTTCAGGACATGTTATCAATACTTTGATCCCTCCTCCATTGCCATGACCTCTTCCATTTCAGGGTGTCTCAGTCCCTTGGGATCCTCACAGCAGGAGGGAGGTTGCAGGTACCTCCTTGGGATCAGAGATCCAGTTCTGAATGGTGGAGCCTTCAGGGATTTAATTCATGACAAGCTCAGGTAGAGCATCCTCCTTGCATGGAGACTGGGGGGACCTTCCAGCAGCTGTCCCTGGAGATCCTGGTGTGCTTTACAGAGGAACATCTACCCAGCTGGTTGCTGGAGAGATGGGAATGGGGCCTCAAACGTGAGGATGCTTCTTCTCCTACTCAGGAACTTCAGGGCTGAGAATGGCAGAATTGGGGCATGGCTGAGGTTGGCAGGGACCTCTGGAGATCGTCTGGTCCAGCCCCCTCCTGTGGCAGGACTGTGTCCAGATGGCTTTTGATTATCTCCATGGATGGAGACCCCACAGCCTCCCTGGGAAACCTGTTGGAGAGTTTGACCAACCTCAGAGCAATAAAGGCACCAAGACTTGGAGGTAACAAGGAGAGCAAGGCATGAAAAGAGTCTCCTGGTAACTCTCCAGAGCTTCTTGAGCCACAATTAGAAGGAAAACACAGATCCTGGTCCCAGAATTCCCTGGGATCCCATTTTCTTGCATTGTGTATCCCCAGGAAAGCAGCTGCTCTGTGTTCCTGTTGGCCCCAGGTGATTTGGGGCCAAGCCTCTGTTCCTGTCCCCTGTGCTGCCACCTCAGCAGTGCTGGCTCCCCATTGAGGGGGGGGTTCAATATTCACTGTACTTGTGAATGTAACAGCACCCATTTTGGCAGGAACTCGGGAGCTGAGAGCCATTCAGCAGGATTTATGTTTCCCCAGCACAGGGAGCTCCAGTTTGACAGACACATCAGGAAATTGTATAAATAGGACAGGCCATGATTAGCAAGACGGGGCAGGATGGGGTTTGTGAGTCATTAATCCATGCCAAGGTTTGTTTTAATAACTGTGCACCACACTTGGAATATGCTCATTAGGCAGTTATTTGGACATTCAAGTGTTTTATTACCATTGAATGGCTTTCTCTTAAATTATTTGCTCTGATAAAAGCAGTTCTGGGTTTGACTTTTTTAGCTCAACAATTCTCCACTGAAGACATAAAGAAGCACAATAATGCTGTAAAAACCCCCCAAAATCCTCCCTGAGTGCAGCCCCAGTGGTGCAGACACCTCAGGGGAGGGCTGAGGCTGCAGCATGAGAGCAAACCCCTTCCTGGGCAAATCCCACTGGAATTAAACAAGGACAAACCAGGGCTGGGCACTCCTGAACGGGCCTGGATGGGGCGGCCCTGCCCTGCAGCATCTTCCTGGGGACATGGAGAGACAACCAAGCTGGGCTGGGAACTCCTGCCTCTGACATGGAGGGGGAGATTAGACCTTGACCTGCTCAGAGCCATCCAGCAGCTCTCATTAATGAATAGTTAATTTATACTTGGATATTAGAACAAATGTCTTCACTGAAAGGTGGGCAGACACTGGAACAGGCTGCCCAGGTGAGTGTGGAATTACCATCCCTGCAGGTGTTCAAAATACATGTGGATGTGGCACGTGGGGACATGGGCAGTGGTGGCCTTGGCACTGCTGGGGGAATGGTTGAACTTCATCTTTGAGGGCTTTTCCAACCTTAAAAATTCTGGGATTCTGGAGGTGCTGGAGGCACTGATCCAAAATGGGAGGTGCCAATGGAATCTGACTTGCAGGAATTGGGGGTTTTGGGGTGGGCAGGGCTGGGATTAGTGTGTGAGATGCACCCAGTCCTTCCCAGGACCCTCCCAGTGCTCTTAAATATTTGAGAGATGATTCTGCTGAAGTCTGGGGGGTTGCTTTGGTGTGAGAGATCACCTGAAAAGGAAACCCAGCTGTGGCATGGCAGCACCAGTGTTGTCCAAGCACTGGGGAGATCTCCTCCTGCTCTTTCCCAAGGTGTACCTCCAGAAGAAAATCCACTCTGCCCAGAATGATTCATTGTGTGTCATCTCTTGCAGCAAACTGGCCTGGAATCAGTGTAGGGAATGCTAATAATAATTTATGAGGAGGGATTTAATTAAGACAAAGGCAGGATATCAGCTGAAGGAAATGCTGTTCCTCCAAACCATCAGCACAGCCTGAGCTGGGCAGTAGGGGCAGATGTGACCTGAGGGAGGCTTTATTTTATTTCCTTAGTTGGTTTTTAAGTTACAAAGAGCCTTGGCACCAAAGAATTTCCCACCTGCTGCTCTGGCCACCAGCTCTGGGGAGCTCTGGCGATGGGGGAGGCATTGCAAAGTTCAGTGAATGGAGTTTTTCCCAAACGTCCCCAGCTTTTGTTTCCTTCAGACTGCTCTGTGTGTGCTCAGGTTTGGATATTTTTAGCTGCACGTGTGGGGGAGGATGTTTGGTGTGTACAAGTGCACTACTTTAATTTTTGTTACAAACAGCCTCTAGAAACACAACGGTGCTGTGGATCCAGCTAATTCCTCACTAATTCAGTGTCAGGCTGTGCCATCAGTTCTCCAAACGACCATTAATCTCTGGCAAATAAGATGTTTATCACATCCATTGCTATTGAAATCACGGCTTGCTGATTTAAGGCCCCACTTTTTGTACCTCTCTGCATCTGTTTGTGTGTTTGCAAATGTCTGTAACTCACAGCAACTGCTGTGTCACCTCCCAGAGCTTTAAATTCACCCTGAATAAATCTCGGAGGGGAAGAAATAACATTAACACAGGTGGAATGTAGCTGCTTATCCAAGCTACTGCTTGGAAACTTTTGGAAGGAGGAGAGGAACTTGTGGCTAAATTGTTGCTGATGATTTGTCTCAAAAGTATTTATAATCCAAGGAACTCAGTCATTTGTTGTCACCAATTAGAATAAATCAGTATGTCAGAACTGTGGCCAGTCAGTTTCTGTAATCCTCTAAACCAGAAAGATGTTGGGGATTAGTTTTTATCTGGACAAATCACGTTTCCACCTGTTGGACCAGGCTGGAAGAAACTTCTCCATACTGGGATACACCCCCTGGGCCATTGGTGTTCACCCATCCCGTGAGGTTTTGCTGTAAAATAGAAGGTGATGAGTTTGATCTCATTCTTCTTGTTTTCTCTTCTCTCCTGCCTTCCAGGGGTACTGGTGCTGACGTTCTTTGTGAACCGGTTCCACGTGAACACCATCACCAGTAAGGACCAGTTCATCATCGCCTACGGGGGGCTCCGCGGGGCCATCTGCTTCTCTCTGGTGTTCTTGCTCCCTGACTTCCACAGGAAGAAGCTCTTCATCGCAGCCACAACCGTGGTCATCCTCTTCACCGTGTTCGTACAGGTAAAGCCAAGATTTGGGACCAGTTCTGACTTGGGACCTCTGCAGGTGCACCAGTTTGCACCCTCCGGGTTCCTGTCCCTCAGGCTGGGGCTGGCAGGAGTTCTGGGGCTCCAGGGCTGGGTTTGTAAGGAATTCTGGTGCTCCGGGGCTCGGGAGGAGCAGCCTCGGCGTTGCTGTGACATCTAGTGGTGAAACCACCATTCCTGCATCCTGTGGGATGGATGGAGGTCTCCTAAGGGTTTCCCTGCTCTTCTCTGCCCAGCAGAGTCTCTTAAGGGCTTCTCTGAAATGCACCTTTTAGTTCACCTGGCAAAGGAGGGAAAAAGGTTTCCACCACATGTAAAGGACGATATGGTGGGAAAATTGGGGTCCTCTGGTCCCAGAGTGAGAAAGGCTGCTGTCCACTTGCTGCTTATCTCAAAAAGCAAAGAGTGGATCTCTCAGATTTGGATGTGGTGGTCTGGGAAAGCTCCCGGGGAGCTCCTGGTCCAGGACATGAGGCCCATGTGGAGCTGCTGCCCCCAGGCTGCCCCACTCCTGCCCAGGGATGGAGGGAGCAGAGGAGCTTCTGGGGCTTTGGGAGGTGATGGCTCGTGGTGACAACTGCTGAGTGGCCCGTGGCTGAGCCAATTCCTCCTGCCTGACCTCTCTGAACCCCTCAGTGAATGTGTGGGGCAGTCGGGCAATGTGGAGGGTTGGGGTTGATGCTCTGCTTCCCCCCATCCACTCAGTTCTCATCCTGAGCTGAGGAAGGGCTTGAGGAGTGGGACACGCTGATGGGTTGGAGCTGGGACTGGGCACAGCCTGAGAGGAGAGGGCAGGGGCCAGGCCTGGGGCAGCAGCCTTGGGTGGAGGCTGACAGGTTTTAAGATGCAAATGTGGGTCAGAAAGTGAAAAGCTTCGGTCACGGGCACATCCCCCCATGTAGAGACACTCCTGAGCCCCAGACAAAGGATGTTCTAAGGCAGCAGCTCCTTTCTGCTGAGCCTTTGGGAAATCCTTCCCAGCACTGGGAAAAGGGCTTTTGTGTAGCCTCAGAGCTCCACTGGTGATGTCATCTCCTTGCAAAAAGGTGAGAGCTAACAGGGTCTCCCGTGGGGACATGTGGACAGGGTGACCCCTTGACCCTCAGCCATCCAGGGGGAATGTGGTGTCTGTCAGGACAGGCTCTGCCAGGCTCCAGGTGCCTGCAGAGCCGGGGGGAGCTGAGGCCACCACGAGAACAGGGAGTTAAACCAGAGACTTGCTGCAAAGCTGGGGCAGAGGGACGTTGCTGCAGCTCAGCACAGGAGGGTGGGGACATGTAACAGAAACAGGAACTGGGGTGAACCTTCAGGGCCCTGGGTTTGCAGATGAAGTCCATGGCACTGCTGTCACACACAGGACTGAGGAGTACCTTCAGTACCCCAGGGCTTTTCATGGTGTACTTGTCACTTGGGTGGAAAGGATGGGAGAAACAATTTCTGTGCAGTTGCCATTTGTGTTGTTCTTTGCAATAAGTTTTCTTCATATTCACAGTGATCTGAACACGGGTTTGGTGGGGGAGTCTGTGTTAAAATAGAACAGACACTGAGAGAGAGAGAATTTGGGCCCTTTTAGGCTGGTTTGGACCAGCCAAGCATCTTGTCAGAGCACAAACCCACATCATTCTGTGAGTCCCTTGAGACCCTGACCATGCTGTCTCAAAACCTTTGAGCTGCAGAGGAATGACCTTCCTGTGAGCAGCTGGGCTTGTCCCTCCAAGGGTCTCTCAGTGCATTGCACACCCCAGGACTCTCCTCTCTCTTGGCCTCTCTAACCCAGGCCCACAAGGCTCTGCCCTCAACGAGCCTGGTTAATAATTTTGAGAAGGTTGACTGAGCAACTCTCAGGTCCTCAGCTCTTCCAGTGCTGGGCATGAGCCATGCAGACCGGGAAGTTCTCCAAAGAGTTGTGGGCTTGGCTGGAATGTCCCAGAAAGCCCTCATTGTTCTGTCTCTTTTTCTATTTAAAATGAAATACTGTGTTTGAAGTTCACTCTCCCAACTTTGTCACCTGTGACCTCTTCCATGAAATTCTTAGCAAACATAAGAGGTGGGAGGAGGTGGCTGGCTTTGTTTGCCACCCACTCTGATCCTTTGGATGGCTGGAGGTGGAGGATGATGTCTGGGCCATGACAGAGCCTTGGGTGGTGCACTTGGGTGAGTTGTCCCTGGTGGGTGGAGGAGCATCACAGGGACCTCCAGGTGTGCCTGCAGTGACCATGGGATTCCCATAACAGTCCTAAAAGCTGCCTTCATTTAAAATGAAGACAATTGCAGCTGATTACCCAGGAAGGCAAGAGGCCAAGCTGCACAGTCACTACTTAATTTTTGTCATATCTTATTTCTGAGTTTGTGACTTCTGTGTTATTGACTCGAATAGTGACACATTTTTTATTGCTATTAGCTATTAAAATGACAAATTAATTGTTTCTGCAATTAAAAATGTGTTCAGCTCTCCTCTGTGCCAGCATTTGTGACATTCAGAAGTCATAAACATCAACTCCTCCATCATTTTTGCTACAAACATGTCCTGCAAAAGTCATTTCATAGCAAAGCCAGACCAAGAAACACACCAGGGCAGCATTTTAGAACTTCTCTCACGAGGCTTAAAGGACATTTTCTCTTTTCCCTTGACCCTTCCCACCAGGTGGATGCTCTGATTGGTAAGCTTGGCCCCTGGCTGCCCATCAGAGCTGGCTGCAGTGATGGTGTGTGACACACAGAGCTGCAGAGGCAGCACACAGTGGCTCCATGCTGGGAAATCCCAGGGATTGGGAACATTTCACACGTTTGAACTCTGACCATTCCAAGCCCCTTTCCATGTGGGAGGCCACAAACCCCAGGCTGGACCTTGATGTTATTGGTTGGCTTTCTGTGGGCTCTGAGCTGCTGGGGGACGTGTGTGGAGTGTTCCCCATGAGCCCCCAGGACAGGCTCTCCCACAAGCAAAGCACTTGGGCTGCAGTTGGGAGGGCAGTTCCTGGTCTTGTTGGAGACCATGCCTTGCCCATGAAGCAGGACAGGTGCTGGTTCAAACACCAGAGCAAGGTCCCTGGGGCCCCTCCCCATGCTGGGGGGTGTTGTCCCAGTGCAGGCACCACCAGGAACATCTGATGGGATAAAATGTTGTGGTTGTTTTGTAGGGAATGACCATCCGTCCCCTCGTTGACCTGTTGGCTGTCAAGAGGAAGAGGGAGAGTGCTCCCACAGTGGGAGAGCAGATCCACATCAGGGTAAGGACTGGCACATGGCCAGTGTTCTGCTGTCTGGGTAGCTGAGTGGGGAGGGGCAGGGAGCAGAGCCCTCTCCCAGTTCAGAGATGTCAGTAGAAGGGAAAACAATTTGGGAAATTACAGAGATTTAACTTGTAGGAAAAATCAATCTGTCTGGGACTTTTTATTTAATTTTAAACAATGTATAGCCAAGGCCTTCATTTAGTGGGAAGTGTCTGGGGGAAGGCAGCATTTAGCATTCAAAGCAAGGCATCATTTATGTGTTATCTACATTTATATCCTGATTTCCTGAGTCAAATTGTCCTCAAAACCCCCAGTCTGAGCCTTTCCTGCTTGCCAAGGCGCAGTGGGCAGGACATGTGAGTCCTCAGCCATCCTGACATGTCCCTCGGCAGATCCACGTCCCTCAGTGTTGATTCTCTGCTCACCCACACCTGAATCAAACCACTTACTGTGCTCCAGAACCAACAGCTCCCTGTGGGTGGCTGGCTGGGGATCCCCCACACCCCAGTCCTGTTCCCCAGCTCCACATCCTGGGCTGGAACCCCCCCCAGTCCGTGTGTGGCTCGGGCTGTTGGCTGGCTGGGCTCCTCCCTGGGCTACAGCCCAGTCCTCTCTTCTCTCCAGTTCCTGGATCATCTGCTGGCTGGCATTGAAGATATCTCTGGCCACTGGGGACAGTATTACTGGAAAGACAAGTAAGGATTTGCCAAAATACGACTGGGAACATGTGTAGAAAGAAGGAGGCTGGTTTGTATTCCCTGAGGTTCTGCTCTTGGCCATCCTTGTGGCATGAGGGATGTGGCACAGGGGCAGCTTTTCCTTGTGTAAGGGGACTCCAGGTTGCTGGGGCACCTCCCAGCTCACAGAGACCTCTGGTCCATCACCCCAGAGAGATCCTCTCCCCATTCCTGCTGTGTTTGGCCCTTCTTGTCCAAAGGAATCTGTTGGAAGTGCAATGGCCACGACACACAACCCACCTCTGCCCATGCCCTCCTGCCTGTCTGGCAGCTGAGGTGCCCACCCCAGGCTTGGCAATTAACAGGAAAGCATTGCAAATTAACAGTAAAAATATGAGCTTGCAGCACTGCTTGGTATGGATTGAAATTACAGAGGATCTCTACAGATTTCTGTGGCAAAATGCTCAGTTTCCATGAAATTCTGGTAGTTTGTACATTTTAAAATTTAAAAAAAATATGGTGAGATTTAAAAAAAAATAGAATTACCGTAAAATATACTCATAGCAATCTGCCAGGTTTAATTCCTTGGCTGTGCAGACACAGATGCAGCTGGTAGAGACCTTTTTTTTGGAATGCTCATGCTTGGAAGTGCCACTAGAGGGTATGGGAATCACTATTGCTGAGGAGCATCCTGGCTCCTTTAGAGATACTGATGATTTCAGAGGTCTTTTCCAATCTAAATTATCCTATGATTTGAGCACAAAGCAGCAGAAATGGCTCGGGAGGGAATCTGGAAGTGTTTAAATCTGGGACTGCTGCATGTGCTTGTAGAACTTACAGTGGAGTTGGTGATGGATTTGGCACTTTGGGGAGTTTTTATTGTATTTGGGAAGGTTTTAGTGTTTTGGCTCATGTACTGGAGTGCAGAAATAATTAGGGACAGACCTCTTGGATCTTTGCTTTCTGGAAAGAAGGTAATTGGATACAATGGCAAATGGGGCAGTCATGGACCACGAACCTGCTGGTCCATTTTGGTGCTGGGGAGTCCTGGAGGAGACTGAGCCCATCCTGCTTTGTCCTCAAACAGATTGGAGTATTTCAACAGCAAGTACCTGCAGAAGATCCTGCTGAGGGAGTACGACCAGCCCAAGTCCAGCATCGTGCTGCTCTACGAGAAGCTGGAGAGGAAACACGCCATGGAGCTGGCACAGGCTGGGCAGCTGGGGCACGGCCCAGCCCACCCCTCCCTGCTGTGAGCAAACCCTCTGACACATCACTGGGTGGGGGCTCAGAGTGGGGGGTGGATGAGCCCCTACTGACACTCATGGTGGTACCTGGAGGTTCACTGGAGTTACACAGAAATGGTGCTCTGACAAAAAGGCTCTTGCCCTGATTTGGTTGGTTTTGCACCACTGAGTGTCCTGCAGGACCCAGCAGTGGGACAGCAGGGGTCAGTATGTGAGTGGCAGAGTGGGCATTTCGCCCTGCAGGACCCAGCAGTGGGACAGCAGAGGGGAGTATGTGAGTCTCAGAGTGGGCATTTTGTCCCTCACAGGTGGTTCTGCTCTGCCACAGCTCTTTTATCCACATGACCAGCACAGCTCTGGTGCAGACACCCAATCCTGCTCTGCCATGGGCAAGGATGGGCTGTGGGTCCTGCTGGCTGTGGTGGCATCCCAGGGGGCTGCTGGGGCACTGGCATTTGGGGATGCCCTGGTTGTGCCTCTTTCAGACTGGTTTTCTTTGCAGCAACAACGACAGGACTGTCCTAAGAGACCAGAAATTGGAGGACACTCCGAATCCTGATGTCCTGGATAACATGCAGGAAATCCTGGCCAGGAACCTGTACCGCATCAGGAGAACGGTATAACTTTTCCCTCCATCTGCATTTGAAATGTCCAACAGCACAAGTCACCTCGGTTATCTGAGCAGCCTGAGCAGATGTTATGAATATTTACATAATTACCCATGATGTCTCTTTGTGAGCACAGAATAGTTGGCTGTGTGGAGCCAGATCCAGTTTCCAAGTCAGTGGCACATTTCTGTTTGCACATGACAGCTTTTGAAAGGTTCACCCAGTCAGCCTATAATTTCATGGAGTATTTTCGGCATCAGTACCCAGCAGCAGAGAGGAGAGAGGAGGAGCACATGGAACTCCAAGCACATCCAGCAGCAGCTCCTGGTTCCTGCCAGGGCAGAGCAGGGATGGGTTATCCTCACATGCATCTTTCCCATGGAAGAGAGCACTGGTGAGCTGAGTGAGAACTGCCACAACTGGCTAAAGAGCACAAAGCCCCCTCTCTGTTGACAGAATCACTCAGGGATGGTGCCTGGGCTTTCACACAGCACCAGGGCTGTGCTCTGTAATTGCTGTTCACATGGAGCCTTATCCTCCAAATCCACTAAGCCTTTGTTTTATGGATTACACACGAAAAACAGAGTCCTTGGGGATGGTGCACTCAACCACCCCCTCCTGTCCCTCTGCTGAGCCAAGGGAAGCAACAAAATAGGGCTGGGAGGGAACCTGTAGACATGGTGAAGGGGGTGAAGATAAAGGCACAGCTCCTGTTTGTGCTTTGCCCAAATCCAGCCTCACCCCTTGTAGTGACAGAGTTATCCCAACTCCCACTGATGGGACATTTAACCCTGGGATTTGTGGTTCCTGTTGCTTGAATGGTCTGTATAGGAAGGTGGGGCTGGTATAAAACACTGGAGGGCTGGGCAGAGGCACAGAGGGTAGTGACAGAGTTAGCCCAGCTCCCACTGATGGGAGATTTAACCTTGGAATTTATGGTTCTTGTTGTTTGAATGGTCTGTATAGGAAGGTGGGGCTGGTATGAAACATTGGAGGGCTAGGCATTGGAGGGCTGGACTGAGCTGCACCTCAGTCTTGGCATTCAATCATTTCTTGGGCGATCTCACATAAAACCCCAGAGTTTGCATCTCCATCTCCCCTGTGGGGCTCTGTCCCTCCATCCTCATGACTGGGTGGGAAGGTGAAGGCACCGGAGAGGGGAGGGCTGGGCTGGTCCCCATCTAACAACCTCTGTGGTGCCCCGTGCAGGGCCCGGCGTACAGCAGGCACACTCTGCCCGGGGACTGTGAGCCAGGGGAGCACCCCCAGGAGCTGCTCATCCTGCGGCACCACGGCCGGCGCCTGGACACGAGCGGCAGCGGCTCCAGGAAGGAGGTGAGAGCCGGCAGGGAGTGCAATTCTAGGCAGGAAATAGAGGGATGTGTTTCTTATTGATTCCTGGGAGAACCAAAAATTTTCCAATTTGCTGGCACAGTTGGTTCATGTTCTGAATCACAGGAGGAACAGGGTGAATACAATGTCTGTGACTGGTGAAGACTTTTCCTGACTACTTTGGAAATCAGTAAGAGAAGCTGGGCCAACATGGAAAGACAGAATGGTCCAGGGATGGTGCATGAGGGGCAGGCTTGGTCTTTTCAGTTCCTCCCATCCTCTGCAACTCTGAGGAAAAGCATTTAACCCCTCCAGATTTTGCTCCCAGGTCAGCAGCACTGGACAATCATGGAATATTCTGAGTTAGAAGGGCCCCACGGGGATCATCCAGTCCAACTCCTGGCCCTGCACAGGACACCCCAACAATCCCTGTGTCTGAGAGCATAGTCCAAAGCTCTTTGAGCTCTTCCAGACTTGGTTTTTGCAGCAATCGCTGATCCATCCCCAAATTCCCCCCCCATCTCCAAACTTGAGGTTCTGATGGCTGGAGCACTGCCCAGGTGTGAACTGTGAGCTCCAACCTGGGCAGTCAAACTCCATTGTAAAGGACAACAAAATGACCTTTGAAAAAGAAATAAATTACCTTTCTTTAGTAATTTTCCATGACAGCATAAGAACTCAGGGCTGCCATAGGCTTTGTTCCACTCCAAATTCCTTGTGGAATTGCCAGTCATGGAGGAGCCACCGAGAGCACCAAAAGCTGCTGCTTCTCAGCTCTTCATTCACACAAAGGTGCTCCAGCTCTTGCAAACGACTTAAAAGCTTTAATTTGATCATTTACATGCTGATTGGTACTTACAATTCCAAATAGATAGGCAAGAACATGGCATGTTCCTGTAGAACATTTGGTATAATTAAACTTCAAAAGAGCAACATCAAACTCGGGCTGATTTTGAGCACGACGTTCCCGCTTTAAGGATATTTGATTGTTAACCCTCGTGCTCCTGCTTCCCCCTTGCCTGCTGCATCTGGTAGGAAACTGAGGAGCTTGGGCAAGGCTGTTCCTTTGAATTCCCCCAGCTGGGGTTTTGGGGAACACAGGATTGTGGGGAAATTGCAAAGGCAGTTGGACTCACTCTGTCTCTGCCTCATGGATGGTGTCTGATGCCCTGTGAGGGTGGAAAACGCCCTGTGGGTTATGGAAAATGCCAGTTTGAGGCTGAATACTGACTGGTGCCTCACTGGAGTCACTTGGTGGTGTTAATGACACCCCTTTAGTGCAGCCACCTTTGCTTTGTGCCAGGCTGAGGGAAGCAGACACAAATCCCGTGATGGGTTGGGTTGGAAGGGACCTCAAAGCCCATCCAGTTCCACCCCTGCCCCTTCCAGCCCTTCCACTATCCCAGGCTGCTCCAAGCCCTGTCCAGCCTGGCCTTAAATCCTGGGAGCTGATCCCAGTGGCACCTGTGAGGGTGACTGTAAGCCATGAACCATCCAGCTGTGCCCAAAATATGCCAGGCCTGTTTTGTGACATCAGCAGCCTCTCTGGTAATTTTTAGGAATATCTGCCTTGCTTTCCTGTGACTAGAAATAAGGCAATGCCCCAAAGTGATGGGAAAATGTTCTATCAGAGCCCTGGAATATTAACATGATATTAATTTTATATATATAATATTATATAATATTAAGGAGGGTGGGTGAAGGCTGTTGCTTCCCGCTGTAGGAGGACAGATTGCAGAATTCATCAGCAGAAGGAAGGAACACTCTGCTAAAAAGTACATTTTAGCCCATTATAAGCAGCTCAATACTTCAAATTTTTAGGGAAAAAAGTGGCTAATTATATTTAGTTTCATACCAAGTTGACAAGAAAATGGCATTTTCCTGATTAAAAAAAGAGATGAATGAAAAATGGAGGTAGTCAGTGTTTGAGATTTTTCTGATTGTCAGATATTCCATCTCTTGCAGTCCCAAAGGGGAGGGTTTGGCCTTCCAGGTTTTGAGTCAGCAAGAACAAATTGGATGCTGTCACTCCACACGTGTTTCTATTCTGCATCTCACCACGAGATGGAACCATTACAACTGTGTTTGCACATCCCGCTGGAAATGCGGGCTCGGGAAGGGACTTCCAGCAAAGGGCCACTGAGAGCCCTCTGGGGCTGGTGAGAGTCCTGCAGTTCTGTTGGGCAAAGCTTTGGTGGCATGTTCAGTAGTGTGGGAGCTGAGGGAATCATTAAAGAATCCCTTCGGTTCAGTAGAAACCCTGGGTTTTTCTGCTTGCTGAGGATCTATATTTGTATTTTTCTTTCTCAATGAAGCTGGTTAGTGCTTTGCTGGTAAATACGAAGCTGTTGTAGCTGATTCATTTCATGTTTATCAGGGGCTGGTTGGTCTTTCCCCCTCTGTGTCATCACCACAAAATGAGGGATGTGTGGAAGAACAGCCTTCTATAAGTCTGTGGGTCCACCAGGCTGAGGAGGAGCCAAATTCCTCTTGGCTGACGGACAATCCATCTCCTTCCAGAGGAGAAAGCAGTGCCCAGGCCATGGTGAACACCAGGATGGGTTGGGATTGGAACTGGATGGTCTTTAAGGTCCCTTCCAACCCAAACCATTTTGTGACCCCATGAATCACCTTTCATGGGTGCCTTTAGGGGTCTCCTGTACTTGAGGTGTCTACCTGGCCTTTTGCAGTAATGAGAGGTGGTTCTTTGTGTGTGGAGCTCCTGCCAAGGAGAGTGAACACGATAAAAGCAGAGAGGAGCAGCAAGGAAAGAACAACCCTCCTCCCTCCAGAGCCAACGGTGCAGGTGAAATGCTCTACACCAGGCAGAAAAACCTTGGCAGGAGTGTGAGGCGACTTCAGAGCTGAACTGCAGCACAGAGGATGAACTCCAAGACTATCTATTTCCAGCACAAAGTTCACCTTCCTCCGCCTCGGGACAAAATTCCTGCCACTTCCTGGGGCTGCGCATCCCGTCGGCGCCCGCCTTTGGGGCTGCCCTTGTTTTGGGCAGGGCTCCAGCCCAGCCCAGGCTGGCAGGGCAGTGTCTGAGAGCCAGGACAGCCTTTATGTGCCACCGGGCACCCAGCAGACCCTTGCAGGTGTAGCCAGGCACTTGGGGGGCTCTGTTCTGCCGGCGCTGGGTGCGCTGGTCGGAGCTGCCCGCGGGCAAGAGTGACACTCTGCCCGCGGTGTGACTGTGCCCGAGCCCTTTCCCCGAGCAGGCTCTGGCAATGCCCAATGCCCCTTGGAATGGCTCTGTAGGGAGTGGGCGCTGCTGCGGAGTCGGCAAAGCGTTGTCAGGACAATGATCCGTCAAAGGGAGAACAAGGGCTGGAGGCCAGCGCTGCTCGGAGGGGAGGGAGCAGAAGGAATCCAAACAAAACAGCCAACCAGCCTGGGAGGTGCCCAGGCTTCCTTTGGCAGTCTGGGCTTCTGCACCGACGTGCCAGTTCACAGCTGCGTGAGAGCCTTATTCCCAGCTCCAGCAGCAGGAACAGCCCAGGCAGCATTGTGCTGCTTGGTTTGGATTCCCGGCTTTTTGTCCTGGAGGGTGGAGATTAGCACTGGAGTGAAAGGAGGGAGCTCGTTAGTGCGAGCTCGTTACCTGCCTCTTGGGCTGCAGCCAAGGTGGGGAACAGCCAAGGTGAGCCACAGCCACATCTGGGGACAGCTCTGCCTCCTGTCCTATCCCAGCGCTGCTCCTTCCCACCCTCCCACAGAGCCCAGACCTCCTCCACCAAATCAGTCCAAATCGGTGGCTGGAAATATTTCCTGCCATCCATTCGGTCTGGTTTTAGCAACACTTCTTTTTTTGATTTTGTTTGTTGTTTTTTTTTCATGGGGATTGCAAACACTCGTTCATGATGCAGGAGTGTCGTTCACAGACTTGTAGGCACCTCCATAAATGCACTAAAGTCCTTCTCTCCCTCAGTCCCAGAAGGATGACTCCTGCTCGGCACAAGGTGATCCCGCCCCGCAGCCCAAGCTCTGCCGCTCCTTCACCAGTAAGTTGGGCAGCTGGGGGTGATTCCCTCCCCTCCCTGCTCCCTCCTCCATGTGGGGTGGCCCAGCAGGTGTCAGGATGGATGTAGGGACAAAGAGGGGCTCCTCAGATGAGCATAGTGAATGAGCAAGAAGAGCCTTCCCAGCCCTGGTGCCCCTTCTCAGCCCAACCTGAGATCAGTGGGAATAGTGTGGGTGGGAAGGGACCTTTAAAGACTCTCTAGTCCAACCCCTCTGCCATGAAAAAGGCCATCAAGTAGATCAGGTTGCCTCATCCAGCTGTTTCAATCCAGAGTTTACCATGAATATTTAAATTATGTTCCTCCCAGAGAAAACCCTGAGCATAAGCAGAGCCAAGGGATAAAAATGTTGTTTCTGGGTAGACTTTTTTCCACCCCATGAGAAATGGGAGCACAGTGACCTCTGACATATCGTGGTGACAGGGCTGAGGGAGACTGGAACCCTTCCGTTGTGGTTGCATGTATGTCCCCCAAAAAATCACTTAATGTGGCAACATGGAAGTCCAGATGCTCCAGCAGGACACCTGCACCTTCCAGGTCTGTTTTAAGGTGGTCACTGATGGGAATTTTTGTTATGTAAAGTTGCAGATGGGGACTGACAAAAGAATGAGGATATTGATCCAGATATGTAATGTGTTTCAAAGCATCAGTCAGGGTTTAAATTGTCTTTGGTTTTTTTTTTTTCTTCCACTGAGAAACTGATCTTTGGTTTTATAATTGAGAAACGATCCTTGAGATGGAACAGCTCATCCCCAGTGAGCACATGGTCACCTTGGTAGCTGTGGGGATTTCCTCATTCCTGTTGACCCACAGAGATGAATGTTCCTAATCCCAACTGGTGTTTTGCTCTTCCCACAGTGGGGAACACGGAGAAGGTTCGGGAGGTGAAGGAGAACCGGTCGAAGTCCGTGTGTGTCATCCCCCCACCCCAGCCTGGTGGCACAGCCTGGGCACAGGGCAAGGACGTGGGCAAGGAGCTCACTCTGGAGATGCACAAGCACCTGTGATGCTCTGCCTTCCCACCGGGGCTGACTCTCTCAGGGGTGGCTGCTCCTCATGTGCATAATGTAAATAAGCTGTGTATTGGCAAGGACAGGGGGAAACACCAGAGGACTTTGGATGGAAACTTGGTCTTACTGCCCAACATCAGGTTCTTCCCAGGGCAAAGATGCCCAGCTGAGCACCAGTAATGCAAGGGAATGGCTGAGAGAGAATTTCTAGGGAAAATGAGCCTGTTCAGGCTGGGAAATTGCTGAAACTGCCTACAACTGCAAAGAAGGATATTTTAATGAGGTGGGATATCAAATCTTCTCATTAGGTGGCAGGGATAGACTAAAGAGCAGGGAGAATTTAGATCATGGGTTGGGAAAACTTGATAATCTCAAAGAGGGTTTTATTAGAGCATGGAGGAAAGAGAGCAGAAATAGCAAAAGATTTGTTCTGCTCCTTGGGAGCGGATGGATCCTGGCTATGAACATTAATCACATAAAGCCCAAAGTTAATGACAGCTAAAGAGGGTGCTGTGTCTTCCCAGAGGGCCTGTCCCACACCTAGACACAGTTCTGATGGAAACTCATCACAGCTGTGTTAAAAGGGAGAGATATATTCTTGCTGATTTTTAAAAATTTATGTAAGGATGGTTCCCCTCACAAAGTCACATGAGGAAGCTCCAAAGGCAGTGGTGACACCAGGAGATGACCTTAAGGAGGTGGGAAGGGCTTTGCTCCAACCAGGCTGGTTGGGTGGGTGCAGCAAAGCTGGAAAGATGCTCTAAGGTGATCTTTGCTGCCATACCCTGGAGCTGCAGGGGCAGAGGGGTCTGAAAGTGTCTCCTTAGGAGATGCAGCAGAGAGGGACCAACATCTCCCTGCTCTGGAGCCCTCCTGCCAGGAGAGTGGGATCCCTCTGCACAGCAGACACAGGGGAGCCCCAGGGACAGGACCTGAGGAGGACAGAAATCCCCGTGTCTGGGTAAAGTTCTTGGAAACCTCAGGTAAGTCCAAGCCTTTGAATCCTTGTCCTTCACTGAACCCAACAGGGCACGTTTTCTTTCCCTTCCTCTCCTCTAGGCTGAAGGATCCAAGAGCATTTAATCTGAATGAGAGGCCCCTTTTGAAACAAAATTAAAAGAAGCTGTAGGAATTCCCATGCTCCCCTCCACGGTATTTTTGGGCTCCCAGAGGCATTCCTGTGTGCAGAAATGCTCCCGGAGGTCACCACTGCCTGGGCCCCCCAGGCTGTCGTTTCAAATTAGAGACACACAATGCTGTGTGTTTGCTTTGCAGTGGTCACAGGTCTCATTCTCACCTGAACAAGCTCCTTTCCAGTGTCCTGCCATAAGCTGAGGGAGTTCCTGTTGATTGAAGGCCACTCCTCACTGCCCCAACCCTGGAAAAACCTCATGGCAAAGGAAAACTGGCCCTTTTAGCCTTATATATGTATTTTGTGTATGTATATACATATATGTACATATTTACTGGGTTTAGTTTAAGTTCATTGTCATCTTCAGTTACTTCATTAAAATTTGGGTTGATGTCCCAGTTTCATCCACCCTGAGTGGGAACCAGGGGGATTTGGCTGTACTTTCTTTAGGAAACTGCCCATCTTCAGTATGTTGTAATATGTGATATATATGACATGGTGTCTGACACTGTGTTGAGGTTCTGCAGTTCTGTTTCCATTAAACATGTTGTGTTCTGAGCTCTCCTCAGAGCTGTTCCCTCCTTGCATCCCCAGCCTGGTCCTGGTGGTGTCCCTGGGAGGGTCTCACTCAGCTCTGCCTCGTTCAACCCAGTGATCACGAGATCACAAGCAAGGAAGGAGATTGTGATGAGGGAGAAAAATGGGCTGTTCTTTGGCAAAAGAAAGAAAACCTGAATCTGAAGGTCCTCAGCTCTCTGGGCTTGAAATATCCCTGTTCACCCACAGTTTAATGCCCTCAGTGTTTGAAGTTCTCCTTAAATTCTGCACAGTAAACACCTACAGAGGGATTTACTGAGGTGGCTCTTTTTATTTTGTAGATTGAGAGCTAAAGGGAAAATAGATCGAGTTGCTTGTCTAGGAATCTTCAATCAAGGGCAGAAACTGTGAATCTCACGGCTAATTCTTGCTGGGGTTTTCTCTGGTGGGGTTTTCTTGCTTGGGGTTTTGTTTTTACAGTTTTGCCTCTGAACTGTCTTGTTTTTATCTGAAATACCTGGATTTCTGTACCATCTTTATCTTGTACAGCATCCACCATAATTCTGGGCATCAGGTACTTAAATAATGAGCCTTCCCCATCACTTAAAATCAGTTCTCTGCAATGTCATTATGGGCTGGTGAGGACCTTACCAAGCAGTGGCTGTTTGGACATGGGGAGATTTCTTTGTCCCTGTTGAAGGGCAATAGAAGTGGTTGGGAAATGAGGACACTGCCGGAAGATGGAACGGAAATTTTATCTGCTGTGGAGAAAAGGAAAAAGAAAATCCTTGCGTTTTTTTCAGAGTGGTGCAGTTTCACATCCCTTCAGCACAACAGGAGACATTTTGATGGCAGGAGCTCCCAGGCTTTGCAGTTCCAGCCGTTGTGGCTGTGGAGGTTGCTCCATCCAGCCCCGTGTTCCCGTGTGGATCCCACCCCTCCTTCCCCTCCAGCCCCCCTTGGCAGTGCTGGCTCCACAAGCCCCCTCTGCTGCATCCCCAGTTTGCTTGGGCTGCAGGAGGAGAATATTCCCTGCAGTACATACTTTCCCAATGAGTCACTCTGCCCCAAATTTAACCTTCTGGATACCCTGGATTTTTTCTGAACATTTCTTTACAAAATATAAAAGCCCAGCCAAAGCTTTCATGAAGCATTTTCCAGCTGCTTAGTGGCCAAGCCCTCTGACTAGTGTGTGTTTCAGCCCAGAATACCTTTGATAATCTTTGCCAGTATCCAGTGTTGGTGGTCTTAAAATTCTACAAGCGAGTGGAAAGCTGGTAAATGCTGAGGCTTCAGAGCGTGCCTAATTCATTCTTTCCAGGGTTTTAGTCCTTTAAAAAGTGTTAAAAACACGGATTCAGTGTATCATTGAATATTGCATGCTTCTGTGGAAATAAATTGCATCAGTTTGGTTCCTTGAGGAGTTCAGAGAGTTATTGCTCTGTGCTTACTCTGGAAGTTTACAGGAGCCTTTGGAAAGTTCAGGTTAAAAGAGGCACAAGTTGTTACTGGTGGCCAAGTGAGAGCCCAAAAGCCACATCAGAACACTCTGGGCACACAGATCAAGCAGCCTGTTCAAAAATCAGGCCAAGTCTGCCTTGCACTCAAAATTCCAAAAAGCATTTCAGCACATGGACTTGTTTCAGTGCTTTGATTTTGAGCAGCAAACCACACTTGTGTTTATTTTATTTCACAACTGCCTAAGGAGATTATAAGGCCTTAATCCTGGAAAGGACCAGTGGGGCTTAAGAAGCAGGTGAGGCAAATTTGAGCTTTTTTCTCTCCTGACATCAGGTCCTGGAGGGGATTGAAGCTCCTAAGGAACTTTAAGGATCTTTCAACATCCAGGCTTATGTGCTCCTTCCCAGAGACGTGGAGACGGGAGGGATGGAAGAGGAGCCTGTGATGGAGGTGAACTGGAGATTATCATTTTAATGCAGAATTAAAGGGGCAAATGTCAGCCTGGGGATTTGTTCCTCTCCTTCCAGCACTGGAGGGTTGCTCTTTGTAAAACCATCAGGGCATTTTGGTGGCTTTTCCAAGGCAAAGTTGGAAGTGCTTGGGTAGCACTTGGCATGATCTGGTTGGCTTTGCTGTCCTTATTCTGAGGTTTGTGGAGACAACAGAACAAGAACAGACTCAGGAGAGATACTCATCTCACCTACCCATGGAAACATCCTTCAGAGTGTGACAGGTCATAGACTGATGGATTAATTCAGGTTGGAAAAGACTTCTAAGATTGAGTCCAGCTGTTCCCCAGCACTGCCAAGGCCACCACTAACCCATGTCCCCAAGTGCCACATCCACATGGCTGTTAGATCTCTCCAGGAATGGGGACTCCACCCCTGCCCTGGGCAGCTGTGCCAGGGTTTGACCACCCATGGTCATCAGGCCAAGCTGCAATGCAGAAAGATCTGCAGATCTCCAAAGAGACTTGGGGGAAGTCTCCAAAAGAAGCTTCATCTCATCTGTTTATCAAATCCCAGGAAATTCTCTGCTTTCAGCCTGAAAATATGTTGATCTATCTACATAATATGTAAATTTTTCTGTGAGCACGGATCAAACCACAAGAAATAACGATGACACAGACTGTGCTGATGAAGTCTTTGATCAATCAAAAGGTAAAACATCAATTCTGTGAAAAATGTGAGCTGACTTGTCCCAACTCCTCACTAGAATGTGTGTTGTGGAGATTCAATACTTTGGTTTAAATAAGGGGCAAAAAAATCATCAGGATCAGTTAGGAAATAATAAAATGCTCAGGGTTATACCTTGGCCTGCCTTGCACCTCAGTCCCAGGGCTGTCCTTGGTGGCACCATTTTTCAGCCTCTGTGGGTGAGGGGATGGTGAAGGGAGGTCCCTGCTGGCACCAGAGGAGGTAAGGGAGGAAAGGAGGGCTCTTCTCCTCGGGAATTAGAGGGTAACTGTGTCTGAGCTTGCAGGGATTGTGGGGATGGTCACCTAATTCAACTACACAGCTTTGGTGTTGTATCCCAGAGATCCCAACACAGGCTGCAAAGGACAACCAAAACATCACTACCAGTCGCTGGTGGGAGAGACCACAAGGCCTCATTGGCCATCACATCCAGGAGGTTTTTGGGTGCTGAAGGTGATGAATATGTGCACGGGGCTGTGCCAAGGAATGATTGAATCATCAGAGAATCACAGAGTGGTTTGTGTTGGAAGGGGCCTTAAAGATGATCCAGTTCCACCCCCCTGCCATGGGCAGGGACACCTCCCACGGACCAGGTTGCTCAGAGCTCCATCCAGCCTGGCCATGAAAGGAAACACCTGCCAGGGGTGGGATGTTCACTGTATGGAGAGACATTTCGACCTTGAGAACTCAATTGCTGTTGCACAGCCCAGGAATTTGGAAGGTGTTTGACTGGGCACGAGGCAGCCTGTGAGGAGCCAAGGCTGGGCACCAGCAGGGCTCTGCCTCAGCCATGCAGGGGCTTGGCTGCCAGTGGGGCCCAGGATTGCCCAGGACACCTTCCAAATGGCAAACAGCACGGACTCAGAGTGTGATCACACAGACACAGCAGTGCCAAACACAGCTGACTCCAAGCACACCCAGAAATGGGAAATGTACATTAATCCCTTGTTTTATTTCGGTTTTTAAATACATTAATGCCTACTTCGCATTTCAATGTTCTGCAGTTTCAGTGTGATGTACCAAAACGCAAAGCCTTGTCTTCCCTGGGCTCCTTCAGGTGTTGCTGGAGATGCACCATCGTCGTGTCCACCTCTGGGATGGAGGTCACAGCAGTGGGTGGCAACAGTTCTCCTTGGCACTGAGGCAGGTTTAACCATAACTACATCAGTTAAATGGCAACTGATTGAAATTACACTAATTGGTGATTTAGGTGATAGATATGCTGTGATTTGTATTTAATTAACCCTTTTATGTTCAGTACAAAGAGCTCATTTGGCTGCAGTAGTGAAGTTCCAGATGACTCTGGGATGGGAAATGAGTGAATGTGATGTGATCGGATGGGATGGGAGAGGATTAATGTGTGTAAGAGTGGGATGAGTGGAGGTGTAGGGAGGGTTCACCACAAACACCTGACAGGAACCCATCGTGGTGTCTGCGGGTCCTTCCGGTGGAGGTGGCGGGACCACATGGAAGGGTAAGTAAGTGGCTGTGGGAAACACAGTGCATGTTTATTCCTGCAGAATCACACTGACTTGTTCCACCTTTTCTTTCTCCCTGTGCCAGTCTGGGGACCTCTCTGGGCAGGGACCTCATTCCTGGGTCCTGTGGGGTGCCTCAATCAGGCTGAACAAACAGCAGCTCTGCCCCCTGGCACCGAGGAAGGGAGGTCTGGTGTGCTGTTCAACAGCTCTCTCTGCAATACTTAAAGCAAAACAATGCAGAGGAGAGAATAAATGGTTATAATTTCAAGTCTGTTGCACTGTAGAAGAAGATGGAGTGTATTCATCAGTCCATATGCCCCAACAGGTGGCTGCCACTGTAGTCAGAATTATACCCAACCTCTCCAGGTTCCACAACCAGTGTGCAGTTGCTCTGAGAAACCCATATGTTCCCAGGTAACTTTAAATATTGAATTGCTTTGGGAATTAATTTGGCAACACAAATTCCCATAGGATGGAGAAGTCAACGTCTCCATCTCTCTCCCTGTTTAGAACAGGTCATGACTTAGGCTAAGGTTAGAAAATCAGAATTTGATTTTTCAGTGTACCTTCCCTTTTCTCCTCCAGCCTCCTGGCATGTCACAGGAATATAGTCATTGCCCTACAGAAATGATAATGTTCCTAATCTGGCATCCCATCCCTGGCAGGGAGCTACAGCAGATGCTCCAGCAGAAGCCAAATGGCGATGAAATTCCATTCAGGAATGTCCTTGTCCCCAGGAGACACTTCTCCCACAGCAGGTTGGGTGGTGGGAGGGGTGGTGGGAAGGGTGTGGGTGCTGTAGAGTCCACTCTTCCATGGCAGGAGGGAGAACATCATCCCACAGCTGCACAGAAACACCCCCAGGTGTGTTGGTGTGTACACCTGGTTGGATGCTCCTTGTGGAGCTCAATGAGGACCTGCCTGATTCCCAGGGGTTTGCACAGGTTGATTGCATCTCCTCCAAGAGGACCAGGATAGGTAAGATTTCATCAGTATTTGAATGTTATTCTTGGATTTCTGGGGTTGCTCTGGGTGAAAGCTGCATTTTGCTCAGGGGAAGAAGGAGAAGCACATTCCAGCAGTGCCACTTCCACTGCACTTCTGAGGACACAGCTGGAGGTGTCTCTGCGCGATGGCTGAGGACACTCCAGGGTGTGGGGAAGGTCTTGGAGGTCCTCTGTGCTCCCCCCATGCCCAGCCCTGTTAATGTGTGCAGGGAGGGTGTGCAGAACCCCCGTGTGCTGGGCACTGTGCCTGTGGCCCGAGGGCTCCCTGCTGCCATGTGTTCCCTTGGAGCCCTTCCTGCTCTGCCTCCACAGCCATTTGTGCCCATCCTTAATGCCACAGCTGTCTGGTGCCACCAGGTCATCTGCTTTTCTTAGTCCTGCTCCACCACCCCCTGAAACTCACACCAGGCAGCAGAAGGTCATTGCCCAGGGCCAAAAATAGCACTGCTCTCGCCCCACTCTTCCAGCAGCCCGGGACAATTGAGGGTTTCTGTTCTTTTCTGCTCTGCTGTGGCTCCCTGGTGCCCCATGAAGGCTGGCATCGCTGCCCTGGCCGCCGGCATCCTCGGCAGCACCGGCGTCCTGCTCTTCCTCGTGGCCTTTGGCACGGATTATTGGCTGCTGGCCACGGAGTCCTGCGGCGTCCCCGAGCATGGCAACGGCACCCTGAGTGCCAGGGAGGTGAGCTCTGAAACATTGGAAGAACCAACTTTCTAAATAACTTAAAAGTTTTAAATCTGTGTGATATGTTTGCTCAGTCAGTGACCTGTTAATGTAAAACATCAGCCTGAGATAAACCTTTATGTTTTTAAAAATCCAAGGCAGCTTTTCCACAGTATTATTGAGCATTTGGACAGAAGTAAATTGTGTGTAGGAAACATTAAGACAGCACCTCTGTAATGTGGCAGATAGGAACATTAGGGAATGAAAGGCAAAAACGTAAGAGCTTTAGTTGTTGACAGCATTTCCCTCTAAAGACAAAAGATATCTGCTGATATTTGCCATTAAAAGATTTCTCCCTCTGTAGTTTCTTCATTTAAAACTAGTTCACATTTAAAAGTGTGGGGTTTGGCAATCACATCTGAAGTGATACAACTGCAGCACAGACAGAAAACAAAGTGAACATCAACTGCAGAGCAGCCTAGACAAGCTCCTGCCCATCTAACAAGAAAACACCTGTGTGTTCTCAAATTAAGATTTATAGAGGATTTTAATTAGCCAGAAATGTAATTTTGGATGGGCAGTTTGGTATTTCAGTGCTCAGGGCTGGTGTCCCTCCTTGAGAGAGCCCTTCTAAAGGTGGGTTCTCACTTGCTGTTGTCTCCCTCCTCAGTGGAGTAACAACCAGCTCACTTCCTCCAGCCACTCACTCCCCCAAAATGTTTCTGAGCTGATCAACGTGTGGTTCCAATTACAAAATGACAGGAAGATCCTTGTTGTGTGCAGACTTTTTGTTACTTCAAAGTTCAATCCAATTAGGTTTGATTTTTTCCCTGGTGTGGTGACTCACCCTGGGTGAGCATCATGATGCCAGCAAGAAATATTTTCCTTTCATTTCAGAATCCCATAATCAAGAGTGGGGCACTGTTTGCTTGAGTCATGGTTCCAAATGACTTTCTCTGTTCAAAAAAACCATTATGATGGAAAAACTGCCTGAAGAAGTGAAACAGAGACGGGGTCTTTATTCCTTCAAGCAGCACAGCAAAGCCCTGGAGAAGGGAGAGGGTCATGGATAGAGAAGTTCTGCTGGTTTCATGCACTTGGGGAGTGACAATGTGAATTGTTTCCCATTTTTCTTGCCCTTTTAAGTGGAGAGAGTAGAGGTGGTTCAGAGCACGCCACAAGAAGCATCTCCAACACTTCAGGTGTGCTCCTGGCCAGGTGTTGCTGTGCCTGTCACTGGGGCAGTGACTCCAAAAGCACCAGGCAGAACCAGGAGCTGCTTCTTCCCTCTGAGCTGTTTCATTTCTGTTGCAGCCACTGTTTCTATTATTTCTATTCCTGTCACTGGGTGTGTTTAACAGACTGTGTTTTGCCTTCCCTGCCCTTTCTTACGCTGTCTTTCCAGTGCTGTCCCTGCCAGATAAGGGTGGTCTGAGTGCCTGGCAAGCAGCAGGAATTGTGGAGGCACCAAGTCAGCAGCCACCCAGCTGAGGGGGCTTCAGGGCTGTCATAGCCAGGGTTTTATCCTGGAAGCAAAAGGAGAACGAGCTCAGAGCTCTGGAATCTGTCCAAGTGTAGAAAAACATCAAGGTGAGGGAAGTATAAGATCTCCAGGGAGACCTGAGAGCCGCTTCTGGGGCTGTAGAGCTGAAGAGGGGTTTGGGACAAGGGATGGAGGGACAGGACATGGGGAATGACTTCCCACTGCCAGAGGGCAGGGTTAGACGGGATACTGGGATGGAATTCCTGGCTGTGAGGGTGGGCAGGCCCTGGCACAGGTGCCCAGAGAAGCTGTGGCTGCCCCATCCCTGGGAATGTCCAAGGCCAGGTTGGACAGGGCTTGGAGCACCCTGGGCTGGTGGGAGGTGTCCCTGCCCATGGCATAAGAGGGTCCTCAGGGTCCATTCCAACCTAACCATTCTAGGATATGAGCAGTGCTTTCTAGAACTCCCTGTTGAGTCCCACCTCTGTTCTGTAGTTCCCAGGGTCCGTTCCTCGATGGACATTGCCCATCCTCCCCAAACCGCATGTTGTTGCATTGTGTCTCCTTTACAAACTGTGTGTGATAAAGATCACATTGATTTTGGCTGTGGGTTTAGTTAGTTTTTTGATCAATAGTCCCTGATGAACCTTTGCAGTCTCCTCCCTTCTGGAAAGACCAAACCCTTGTGCTCACAGCTCTGCTCTGATCTGGGGGTCAAAGGAAGGGGTTTGAGAAGTAGAACACACCCTGAATGCTCAGCTCCCTGTCACACCCACCCAGCTCTGCCAGCAGAGGTTTAAGGGTGTTAAAGAAGAAACTGCTCTGTGCAGGTCTGTGGGACATTTTGGAGCTGTGACACAGGAAGTCAGGGCAGCAGCTGCCTCTGTGTTCCCCCAAAGCAGCTCAAACAACAAAGGAAACCCCCCTCAAAAATGAAAACAACATTTATCCAAGGAAAAAAAGACACCCTTTCCACCCTGATCTTCCCTGTGTGAGCTGGGCTTTCATTTCTCCACAGGCTGAAACACCAGGGGAGCCCAGGAAGGAGATCCTCACTTTCCACCACGAGGGCTTCTTCTGGAGGTGCTGGTTCTTTGGTGAGGGCCACCCAGAGACCATCTGGACCTTCTGGTACAGTGAGTATGATGCCACCACACGTATCCATAGTCCCAGTCTGGATGGGAAACAAGCACAGAAGGGTCCCCAGAGATGAGGAGAAGGCTTTATTTCATGGTTTGCATTCTCATTGCCTGTCCACCACAAGCCAACCTGACTCAGCCTTTCTGTGCCCTCACTGGGCTCTTCCTTTTACTTGGATGTTGCTCTCAGAGGGCTATTCACAGAAATGTAGGAACACTTTTATGCCATTTATTATATTATTTTCGAAGTCTTATGAAGTGGTGGCTTCCACCAGCAAGGACAACTCCTCCCCACATACCCCTTGATGTTTGGGTTCAGCTCAGTTCACTGCATGTGAGCTCCTGCTCCTCCTGGTCTCCTGTGCCTGTTTCCCACCATCAGGGTGCTGAGCATTCCCATATCCCACTGATTCCAGCACAGGGAAAGCTGGACATGCTCCTGTCTCTGCATGCTCAGGACCAGTGGTGGACATGGAGGGCCACAAACATGTGGGTTTATCCTCTTTGTTTAAAGATCTTGCCTGTTTTGCTTTTTTAAGGTCACTGAAATTACACATGAGAATAAACTGGAGGGATGTAAAACTATTTTTTCCCTGAAAACATATTTACTCTTCAAAGAGCAATTGAAGGAGAAGGTGAAACCTGTTCTGAGACACCAGTTGGTGCTGCCTGGTGGCCCTTGTACAGTGAAGGGTCTTGGATTCAAACACCACTAGAACCTTGACCCTGGGGCTTCCATGCACTCAGAGATGCTCCTGTGGCTGTGGAGCAGCACAGTGGCCTCACAGGGCTCCAGATAATGCAAGTGCCTACCAGAAATCTACCCTGCAGTGATGAAAATGTCCCCCAGCCCATCCAGCCCCTGCCCTGGCCCTGGGCAATCCTGCAGGAATGGCCACTGGCACCATTCAGCTCTCACAGGAGGTTTGTGCTGAAAAGGGCCAGGCTGGAGAGGGGCAGTTTGCCCTCGAGTTCCATTCCAGGGAAATACATAATATAATGTCACCTGAAGTGAAAGGACTCACTCTGATAACTGGCAAATTTGTGCTACTTCTTTAGGTATTTATTATAATAGGATTGATCATGGCAAATTAATTTGCTGCTCTCGTGGATGTAATAATTAATTCAATAGGTATTCCATAGTCACTTTAGCATGAACTAATGTCCACCTATTATAAAGTGTTCCTTTGAGCTGGGGAACATATTTAAATAAGTGGCCAACCATTAATTAATTCATTTAACATTCATTCTATTACTGTTAATCATGATAAGCCTCAGTGGTATTAATATTGATGGGGCATTTCCACTCTAATTGTGCTCTCCCTTCTCACCAGCTGGAGGCCTTGGAAGGAGCCTTGGTCTGGTACCACACACCTTTGCCAATTCCAGGTGTTCTGGGACATTCTCTGGAGGAAAACAGCACTGGGAATATTTTCAGTGATTTCAGTTGTCCCATCATTTACATCCACCTGAGTCTCAGGTTATGAAAATGAGAAGTTGTACCAGTAGCAGACTCAGATCCTCTGATATCTCCTGTCTCACTGTTCTTTTTATTTAATTTTTTTTTTCTCTCCACCCAAGATGTCTCCTCCTCTTTCCTCCGCAGCCCTCTGATTTCAGTGAGGCTTTTGCAGGTTTTACACGACCCACATCACCATCCCAGAGCTGTCATTGTGATTCTGCAGAAAACAAAAGAAAACAAGGATTTAACAATTTTTTTTGCTCTATTTCAGCCAGCCAAGCCCAGCCCAAGTTCTGCATGCATGGCTACCTCTTCCCCATGCCCATTGCTCTTGGACCTTTCCCTCATCCCTCCTATGACACAACTGCAGGTGGGTTTCTTTCCTTCTTTCCCAGGGGATTGGGTGGAGGTTTGGGATGTGTGTCAGCCCCTTGGAAAGCTCCTTCACAAAACTTCCTTGCTTCTCTGACTGCCCAAACCCTGGGCACAGTGAGATGTTCTCCCACATCTTCTGTCCTCCAGATCCAGCCATTCTGGGCACCCTCCCAGGGGGTGCTCAGCACCTGCTCCTATGGGTGGTCAAACCCACTCCCTCCCACCTCCACCCACACTGGGAGGAGCTGCAGACAAAGGGCTCCATCCAGAAGACCCAAACCCATCCCAGTGCTCTCATTCCCAGACTGGGGCTTCCTGGGAGAGCTCTGCTGTTGGTTTATTGCAAGACAAAATAAACAAACCCTGGAAAATCAGTTGAAGCCCAAACTGTCAGAAGATGCAGAGAAGTGAGTGGTTCCTTTCAATCCCCAAACACAGAGTGGTTGGAGAGCTGCCTTTCAACTGGTTCCCTTTTTATTTATGTTTCTCTGTATTTTCCGAGTTCTTTAATGAATCAGCTGCTGGTAGGAATTTTAATTTGCTAAATTGGTGGCAGCAGCTAGAATTAATTCAATGATCTTTTTTGAAATGGATTGATTTCTTTAAATAGTGTGCATCAGTGTGCGCTGCCTCGGGGGACTCGGGGCAGACGTTCTGCACAAACAAACATCTTGACCTTTTCCTTAGCCTTTAGCAGTACCTTTTTTAGTTTTAGGTTTTATTTTTTTTTGTATGAGAAATTAATTGAAAAGAAAATATTGTCAGTGGGAGAATGTGAGGGGGAGCAGGCAGTTTCTGTGGCTGTGCTGTGCAGAATTCCTGCCCTGGGGAGCACACCGTGGTGTGGGATGGAGATGAGGAACCTGTGGGTGGGAGGAGCAGGAGGAGTTGGGTGCAGGAGAACATGCCATGGTGGTGATGGAGATGAGGGACCGGTGGGTGGGAGAAGGAGGATCTGGGTGCAGGAGAACATGCCATGGTGGTGATGGAGATGAGGGACATGTGGGTGGGAGGAGCAGGAACTGGGTGCAGGAGAACATGCCATGGTGGTGATGGAGATGAGGGACCTGTGGGTGGGAGAAGGAGGATCTGGGTGCAGGAGAACACGCCATGGTGTGGGATGGAGATGAGGGACCTATGGGTGGGAGGAGCAGGAGGATCTGGGTGCAGGTGAACACACCATGGTGTGGGATGGAGATGAGGGACCTGTGAGTGGGAGGAGGAGGAGGAACTGGGTGCAGGGTGTGCAGCAAACACAGAGATTAAGCAGTGGGATTGTTCCTGCTTAGGACAGACAGGAATGATGTCCACTTTCTGAATGGTCATGCTGCTAAAGACACTGGTTTTTCCATCCCAAATAAAGGGCTGGAGGCACCTGCCCATGTCTGTCAGGCCCTGCCAGGAAACCCTTGTCCAAACCAGCTCAGCTGCCTCCCCTGGGGCAGATCCTGATGTCCACAGAGGGCTTTTCCAACCTCAGTGATTCCATGGAGGTGCTGAGGAGGGGGCTCTGCCTGGCACCCACCCCATGATCCCTGGGGGGGTGAGGGTGTCTCAGCCCCACATTGAGCTGCCCCACTGCCCAAGCCCTGCAAAGCCCTGGGGGCTGCAGGGACATCAACACTCCTGTCATTCCTGTCCACTCCAGCCTCATTTGCAAATGTGACAGAGCAGGAGGCTGTCCAAGAAGAGGGTCCTCCAGCTATTCCCTGCTCCAGAGATAACTCTGCCTTATCTGCATCCTCCGAGGCTCCCTGAGAGAAACGGGTGACGGGAGGTTAAACATGGAAATGAATTCAGTGGGTTTGGAGAGTTCAAGATGCTTATCTCTCCCTAAGTGGCTCTCCTGACAAAACGGTTTCAAACGAGGAAAACGCACCTTCTCGGTATCACTTTTCTTTCAAGTGCGAATCATTTCAGCATTACCCACTTGCCCGTGCTCAGCTTAAATCTCTGTAGAGTTCCTGAGAAACAACAGGCAGAGCAGGTGGTCTGAGGGGATCAGATAACTCGGGGAGCAGGGACTGGGCTATCAGAGGGTCTCTGCCAGAAAGCCACCACCTTTGGCTGAGGTTTGTGGCAGTCAATGGAAGAGACTTGGCTTCTGGGAGGTTGGAATTTGTGGATAGAATCCCATCGTGTCCCATCTGGAGGGTGTGGTGCACACAAGGTTGCTCAGCTCTGGGTGGGGTGGTCGTCTGAAGTCACCCCAACCTCGGTGGATGAGGGGGCAGCTCTTCTCCTGCCCTGTTCTCCCCCTTGAGGCACTGAGGCCATTAATGGGGGAATCAGGAGCTCCCATTTTCCCTGCAGCCCTGCTAACAATCACTGCCTTTATTTTAACCCAGGAACCTGGCACCTTCCCCAAGTGTTAATTAAACCAGCACAAAGCTCTGGGCTGATTCCACCTCTCCAAATTTTGCTGTTTTCTTTCCTTTCTCGCCAAGCTTTTCCATCCCCCCCAGGCCCAGCCAAGCACAGTGTCCTTTCCTCTCCCCCTTTTCGTGGCACGCTTCCCTGGCAATCCCTCCCACCTCCTTGTACCCATTCCAATCCCATTATGTAGGGCATGACATTCAACCTGAACTTGCACCAGCTCCAGGCAGAGCAGGAGCCTCCAGCACAGGTGGCTGTTCTTGCTGGGGCTCCAGCAGGAGCTGAACACGGGCTCATTAAGGTTGGGAAAGCCCTCCCAGGTTCCTGGTGCTGTGTTTGCGTGACTGGCTGTGTCTGTGCAGTGTTCAGGGGGTTCTGGACGGCGTTCCTGCTGCTGGCCGTGCCCGCTGCCCTGGCCGGGGGGCTCCTGCTGCTCGGCGCGACGCCCTTCGGCAGTGCCCGCGCCTACAAGCTGGGAGGGGCACTCCTGCTGCTCTCAGGTAAGGGGTGGCATGTGGGGAGGCAGGTGGGGGGGT
This sequence comes from Sakesphorus luctuosus, assembly GCA_013396695.1. Classification (NCBI taxonomy): domain Eukaryota; kingdom Metazoa; phylum Chordata; class Aves; order Passeriformes; family Thamnophilidae; genus Sakesphorus; species Sakesphorus luctuosus. Next base: position 588,792 of record VWZD01001087.1, on the reverse strand, counting down.
GCTGGCTGGGGCTCTGGGACAGCTGCACTGCTTGCAGTGAATGATTTCCCTTTTTCCCCTCTGGAACGAAATTCCTATGAACTCTGAGCAACCTGAGTGGAAGGTGTCCCTGCCCAAGGGAGAGGGTTGGAAAGAGATGGTCTGTAAGGTCCCTTCCAACCCAAACCATGCCCAAGGCAAGAGGGTGGAAAGAGATGGTCTGTAAGGTCCCTTCCAACCCAAACCATCCTGGGATTCTATCATTCTATGCAAGATAGTCCTTCAGACAATCCCAGAACACGCTGAGTTGGAAGGGACTCACCAAGATCATCCAGTCCAACCCTCAGCCCTGCACAGGAACATCCCCAGAGTCACCCCCTGTGCCCCGGAGCATCATCCAAACCCTCCTGGAGCTCTGGCAGCCTTGGGGCTGTGCCCATTGCCCTGGGGAGCCTGGGCAGTGCCCACCACCCTCTGGGGGAAGAGCCTTTTCCTGAGATCCAACCTGACCCTGCCCTGGCACAGCTCCAGCCATTCCCTGTGCCCTGTCCCTGCCCTGGCACAGCTCAAGCCATTCCCTGTGCCCTGTCCCTGCCCTGGCACAGCTCCAGCCATTCCCTGGGTGCTGTCCCTGCCCTGGCACAGCTCCAGCCATTCCCTGGGTGCTGTCCCTGGTTCCACAGAGCAGAGCTCAGTGCCTGCCCCTGCTCTTCTCCTCCTGAGGAAGTTGTGACTGCAATGAGGTCTCCCCTCAGTCTCCTCTTCTCCAGGCTGAACTTAATCCAATCAAAGATGAGATTTTTGAAAAATACTACTTTTTTTCCCCTACTCTTCTATGCAATCCAGACAGACAGAGCCTTTTATGTGAGTAAAGCTGCAATAAGCCTGGGCAGCATCAGCCCTACTCTGTTCCCCCAAGTCAGGCTTTGCATTTAGGCTGCTTCTGCCTCTGTTGTTAACATCTGGAACCCACAGTGGGATGAAAGGCAAACCCTGCCATCCAAAATGGGAGGGCTGGCTTAAGGAGACCTGAAAAGATGAAGCAGTGGCACAGCAGGAAAATGAATTAAAAATAGGCATTTATTCATTACTCCCACTGCTGTTACAAATGATTCCACTGAATTATCACTTGGGCTTTTTCCTTTCCTCTGATTGAGAGGAATAACTGGCTTCACTAGGAGAAATCCTTGATTTACACCAGGAACTCAAGCTCAGAAAAAAGCTCTTTTGCCACTCAAGCAGCTCCAGGCTGGAGTCAGCTGAGCTGTGCCCAGGGAAGAGCTTGGTCATGAAACCAGCCCTTTCTCAGCTTGATTACAGATCTTACAGTGGGTCCTGCTCCCTCACACCCAGCATAAATCAAACATGAGAGCGTGTCTTTGCTCTCGGTTTGGGCTCTGGACATGCTCCAGCACCTCAATGTCCTTCTTGTCCTGAGGGTCCCAGAAGTGCCGCAGGACTGGAGGTGTCTCAGCAGTGCCAGCACAGGGACAGCCACTGATTTCAGCCACTGGTGCTTTCCATGGAGTTGCTGTGACCCCACAATGGATAGGAATCCAAGGGCTGTACCAGGGCAGGAAACTTTCTCTTCACATCTGTAAGCCAGGCCCCAGGAGGCAGCAGATGGCCCCAGGAGGCAGCAGATGGCCCCAGGGAGTGGGTCCACTCTGCACCTTGGGCAGAGATACCACAGAAAAGGGTGTCAAGTGACACTGAATCCTCTTCCTTCTTTTTTCATTGTTTTTGCACCTTCTTGAACTGCTTCTTGATTAAAGGGCTGGGGCATAGAGTGTGACACTTCTTAGGAGAGCTGATTATGCATCACATGAACCTCTTGGCATTAGACAAAGATGCTGCTGTTAAAACTGAAGTTTGTATTAATGCAGCTTCGAGGTGAGCAGCAATCATTGGGATTAACAGTCGTTAGGGGAGCGAGTTCAGCTGGAAGACACTTCCTGCTGCATCTTCAATCCAGATGAGAGCAGGAGGATGCAAGATGTTTTCCAGCAAAGTTTCCTTAGTGTTCCAGCTGCTCCTTTTATTTTCGAGGGGGCTTATCCTGAGCTTAGACCTCGGGGTCCTGCTTGGCCCTGACTTCCTGATGGATTCAGGATACATCCCTCCCTGGCTATTCTTTCTCAAACTGTTTTGCATAATTGCACTAAACAGGAGGAACAAGAGGTTTGCCTGAGCTCCAGGTCCCCAGCTGGCCCTGTCCCTGGGGTGGTGGATGTGCAGGGATGGTGAGGTGTGCAGGGATGGTGGGGTGTGCAGGGATGGTGGATGTGCAGGGATGGTGGGATGGGATGTGCAGGGATGGTGGGGCGTGCAGGGATGGTGGGATGGGATGTGCAGGGATGGTGGATGTGCAGGGATGATGCAGGGCTGACAGTTCTGGAGGAGCAGCTGAAGGTCACCCCTCCATTTCCTCATCATTAACATCCTCAAGAGGCAACTGGTGAGAGAGGAGAAGGAGTCAAAGGTCATTATTCTCGTAATTAGCAGATTGCACCCAAGTTCAGTAGCTCGCACAGAATAAGAGTTAAAGATTGGGTTCACTCACCTGTCCCCACAATTAGCAGCTCCAAAGGCGTCACAAGGAAATAAAGTGAGAGGGAGGAAGGGCTTGGCTCCCATTCACCCCGGGGAGCTGCAGCTCTGGCAGGGGGTGGCACCCCGGGCTGAGCCTTCAAAGGACACACTTCACACCCCACTTCATTGTCTTGCAATCAGCCCCTGCCCAGAAGATGCCACTGACCTCATCAGCACCAGCTGGAGCCTCACAGTTCATTTTTTCCTGATGAATAGAAGCAAAGAGGGAGAAGGACACAAGGAAAGGGATCACTGGGGTAATTTTCCAGCGGGAGGAACCACAGGGATGCTGAGAGGATTGTGGGGATGGTTTGTTTTGGGGAGGTCTTCACTTCCCCTTCCCCAAACCTGACACACCTCCTGTCTCATGGGTGTGGGTGGCAATGCCAGTCCCAGTTTTAGGGCAGAAAGCTGCATTTTGTTCAGTTGTTCATTGTGCTGCCCGAGGCAGGAGGGAATCTCTCTCTGGACATCAAAACTGGCAGCAAACAAAATGACTTTCCATTGTGCCCAACACTAAAAGCCCCAGAAAGGAGGTGGTAAAGTGAGACCTGTTCAAAAGATGACAAATCCAAAAGAAAACAGCACTTTAAAGCAGAAATGCCAAATGCTTTGGTAACAGGGGGGTGACACCTGTGATTTTTCTCCTTATGGAGAGGCTGCCGATGGCTGAAGTGTGGCAGATTTTAGGCACTTTCATGAATCCTTGTGCTTGCTCCCAACAGGCAGTTCTGGCTGAGCAGTTTTTGTGCACTGCCCTTTCCCTGCTTTGTTCCCCCTCTCGAGGACGTGGGGTAAATCCCTGGCACTCCCTGGCACTCTGCTGGAATTATTCCAGGCCAGAAGGCTGCTTTGCTTTACATTTTCTTGTCATTTTCCCAGAGTGTGAAAACGTTCTTAATTTAGATGCCATGGCCATGCCATCACCTCCAGTACCTGTTTAATAAGAAATCCTTCCATACCAAGACCTGGCACTTCTCTTGGGGCCAGGAAGGGATCAATCCCCAATCCTTGTCTCCTGGTGAGGGTGGGGATGGTGCCACCCACTCACAGCACTTGGCACACCCTCCTCAGTAAGAGCTGGAAGGTTTTGATCTGATTATTTCAAAAAACCCAAGACCTAGAGCACCTAAATTGTCCTGGGACAAGTCAGCACAGAATTCCTGGTTATTTAAAGAAAAACAGGAGAATTCCAAAGTCCTTCACCAGACCCACGTTCTCCATCCCACTGGGGCCACGGTTTCATTTGTGTCTCTTACCATAGGTATTATAAGTTAATGAAATAGAAATTGATCTTTAAAAGAGCACTTTTCAAGGTTCAGTTGCTATCTAATTAATTTAATTTTAAATTACATCGGTAATAAAGACTTAATTGCCTTCTTATCAATACATTGTATTTTGTAAAGGACATGCGACTATTTGAGCACACGATGGTTTTCTTACAGAGAATAATTGGTATTTTAAGCATACAACTATCATGGTAAGTGTAAAATATTTATTTGTGCTCTTAATTTCAAGTGGTATGAAAACCTCAATGAACATGCAAATGCTGCAGCAGCTGCTGTTTAACTCCTCACCCTCCTCTCCAGCAAACACAAGGACTTCCCTCATCAGGGAAAGCCACTTGAAATGACAGCAAAGGGTGAGGCAAAGAACGTTCAGATGTTGCACCCAGTTGGGTTGATAAGGTTCCAGTTTTTAGGGCATGGGATGGGACAACTAAGGGTGGGTATATAACTATATATATAACTATATATCTCTATAACTCAGAGTGAGGATTTGAACCCCCTTCCCTGCAGGTAAATCTCATCCTGGGCTCCACAATGTGTTTATATCCATTAGGAGCAGAATCACAGTAAAGCACTGCCATGTTTCCTCTGTCTGAGGAGTCAGTAATCACTGAGCAGATAAATCAGGTCAGGCTTTACCCCTTCATTCCTGCCCCAGAGCTGGATTTGGGATGTGGGAGCTGCCAGGAAGGATAATTAAATACACTACAACTACCTTTGATTTCAAAGTGGCAAGGGGAGAAATTAAATCCTGCAGAAGCCACAACACATCCCCAGAGCTGTGTGGTAACNGGGATGGTGGATGTGCAGGGATGGTGAGGTGTGCAGGGATGGTGGGGTGTGCAGGGATGGTGGATGTGCAGGGATGGTGGGATGGGATGTGCAGGGATGGTGGGGCGTGCAGGGATGGTGGGATGGGATGTGCAGGGATGGTGGATGTGCAGGGATGATGCAGGGCTGACAGTTCTGGAGGAGCAGCTGAAGGTCACCCCTCCATTTCCTCATCATTAACATCCTCAAGAGGCAACTGGTGAGAGAGGAGAAGGAGTCAAAGGTCATTATTCTCGTAATTAGCAGATTGCACCCAAGTTCAGTAGCTCGCACAGAATAAGAGTTAAAGATTGGGTTCACTCACCTGTCCCCACAATTAGCAGCTCCAAAGGCGTCACAAGGAAATAAAGTGAGAGGGAGGAAGGGCTTGGCTCCCATTCACCCCGGGGAGCTGCAGCCCTGGCAGGGGGTGGCACCCCGGGCTGAGCCTTCAAAGGACACACTTCACACCCCACTTCATTGTCTTGCAATCAGCCCCTGCCCAGAAGATGCCACTGACCTTATCAGCACCAGCTGGAGCCTCACAGTTCATTTTTTCCTGATGAATAGAAGCAAAGAGGGAGAAGGACACAAGGAAAGGGATCACTGGGGTAATTTTCCAGCGGGAGGAACCACAGGGATGCTGAGAGGATTGTGGGGATGGTTTGTTTTGGGGAGGTCTTCACTTCCCCTTCCCCAAACCTGACACACCTCCTGTCTCATGGGTGTGGGTGGCAATGCCAGTCCCAGTTTTAGGGCAGAAAGCTGCATTTTGTTCAGTTGTTCATTGTGCTGCCCGAGGCAGGAGGGAATCTCTCTCTGGACATCAAAACTGGCAGCAAACAAAATGACTTTCCATTGTGCCCAACACTAAAAGCCCCAGAAAGGAGGTGGTAAAGTGAGACCTGTTCAAAAGATGACAAATCCAAAAGAAAACAGCACTTTAAAGCAGAAATGCCAAATGCTTTGGTAACAGGGGGGTGACACCTGTGATTTTTCTCCTTATGGAGAGGCTGCCGATGGCTGAAGTGTGGCAGATTTTAGGCACTTTCATGAATCCTTGTGCTTGCTCCCAACAGGCAGTTCTGGCTGAGCAGTTTTTGTGCACTGCCCTTTTCCTGCTTTGCTGCCCCTCCCGAGGACGTGGGGTAAATCCCTGGCACTCCCTGGCACTCTGCTGGAATTATTCCAGGCCAGAAGGCTGCTTTGCTTTACATTTTCTTGTCATTTTCCCAGAGTGTGAAAACGTTCTTAATTTAGATGCCATGGCCATGCCATCACCTCCAGTACCTGTTTAATAAGAAATCCTTCCATACCAAGACCTGGCACTTCTCTTGGGGCCAGGAAGGGATCAATCCCCAATCCTTGTCTCCTGGTGAGGGTGGGGATGGTGCCACCCACTCACAGCACTTGGCACACCCTCCTCAGTAAGAGCTGGAAGGTTTTGATCTGATTATTTCAAAAAACCCAAGACCTAGAGCACCTAAATTGTCCTGGGACAAGTCAGCACAGAATTCCTGGTTATTTAAAGAAAAACAGGAGAATTCCAAAGTCCTTCACCAGACCCACGTTCTCCATCCCACTGGGGCCACGGTTTCATTTGTGTCTCTTACCATAGGTATTATAAGTTAATGAAATAGAAATTGATCTTTAAAAGAGCACTTTTCAAGGTTCAGTTGCTATCTAATTAATTTAATTTTAAATTACATCGGTAATAAAGACTTAATTGCCTTCTTATCAATACATTGTATTTTGTAAAGGACATGCGACTATTTGAGCACACGATGGTTTTCTTACAGAGAATAATTGGTATTTTAAGCATACAACTATCATGGTAAGTGTAAAATATTTATTTGTGCTCTTAATTTCAAGTGGTATGAAAACCTCAATGAACATGCAAATGCTGCAGCAGCTGCTGTTTAACTCCTCACCCTCCTCTCCAGCAAACACAAGGACTTCCCTCATCAGGGAAAGCCACTTGAAATGACAGCAAAGGGTGAGGCAAAGAACGTTCAGATGTTGCACCCAGTTGGGTTGATAAGGTTCCAGTTTTTAGGGCATGGGATGGGACAACTAAGGGTGGGTATATAACTATATATATAACTATATATCTCTATAACTCAGAGTGAGGATTTGAACCCCCTTCCCTGCAGGTAAATCTCATCCTGGGCTCCACAATGTGTTTATATCCATTAGGAGCAGAATCACAGTAAAGCACTGCCATGTTTCCTCTGTCTGAGGAGTCAGTAATCACTGAGCAGATAAATCAGGTCAGGCTTTACCCCTTCATTCCTGCCCCAGAGCTGGATTTGGGATGTGGGAGCTGCCAGGAAGGATAATTAAATACACTACAACTACCTTTGATTTCAAAGTGGCAAGGGGAGAAATTAAATCCTGCAGAAGCCACAACACATCCCCAGAGCTGTGTGGTAACTTGTCAACTGAATTAATTTCGAGCTGTTCGCTTCCACCATAAAAATATTATAAGATGTGATGTATTTCTTTCATATGTGTGTGTGTATATCTGTATGTTCTACAGCACCTTTTAAACACAGCAGCTTCTGGCTGTGAAGTGCCAAGATCAGATGTTACTGAAGTGCTTTCAGAGCTGTCATCATATCAGCACTATTTAGTTTTGATCCGTGTTGAATTTAAAATGCATTAATATATATTTTAGTGATATGCAGTAAATAATATTTGGGCCGCTCTGGGGTTTGTCTCCTGCCTCATTTGGGAGAAACTAAACCTGCAGCCTCCAACCACCATCCCTTGGAATTATTTCCCACTGCAGGCCCCAGAGCCACCAGCTCCAGGAGGTGCCTGTTCCCCACGTGCTTGTCAGATGTGCCCGAGCTCTTCCTGCTGACCTTTGATGGGAATGCAGCTGGAAGTGTGAGATGGGGAGGTCTCCTGGGAGATCTCGTTGGGTCATGGGCATCCTGCAAGGCCAGGGAGGCTCTGAGGAGAGCAGACCCCTCCCAGGGAGATGCTGACCTTGCACTCACTGCTCAGGCTTTGTGTGGCCTCAGCCCTCCCCTGGGTGGCTTCAGGAAGGGCAAGGAGGTCCCACTTGACAAAGTGAAGTCTTTGCAGACTCCTGGTAAAAGTTGTTTATTATTCTTTTTATTATTCTATTACTTTGTAGCCCGTCTAGGATTGATATCTCCTGGTTATGTGCCTTTTCCACTCTATTATGTGTTATTTCCCTGCAAAACAGGATCATCTGTACCTGCTGGGGGTGGCAGGTTGAGGTGCCATCAGCAGGGCTGATTCCCAATATCTCTGCATTTCTGGTGGAAATTGGATCTGCCACTGCTTGGAAGGGTAGATATGAAAAAGGGAAAAGTAAGTGTTGGTGTCTCCTCACTCATCTGAGAGAAATTACAAATGAAAAAGGCAAAAAACCACCCACAGGAGAGGAATTCAGGTGTGCTGAGAACATCAGCCATGCCCAGGATGGTTTCTCACGGGCATCTCCAGCTGCAGCAGAGTCCCAGCAGTGCTGGGCTTAAAGAACAGGGTGCCAGTGGGCAGGAGCTGCTCACAGGGGTGTGGGGGTCCCTCATGGACAGTGGGCTTGGCTTCCACAGGACCCTGCAGGCAAACATGAAATTGAAGTTGGATATCAGAAAAAAATTCTTTGCAGAGAGAGTGCTCAGGCATTGGAATGGGCTGCCCAGAGAGGGGGTGGATTCCCCAGCCCTGGAGGTTTTTCAGCTGAGCTTGGCCGTGGCACTGAGTGCCATGATCTGGTAAAGGGAGTGGAGTTGGCCCAAGGGTTGGACTTGATGATCTTGGAGGTCTTTTCCCCCCCAATCCATTCTATGATTCTATAATAATTCTGCAACACGAAGCTTTGACTGAAGGACCTGCAGGGACGAACGGAGCTCTGGTGAAGGCAGTAACTCATGTCTGTGTCTCCCTTCCCAGGAGGTTTGTTTCTCCTGCTGGTGTTCCTCTTTGTGATGTGGAAGGAGTTTGCTGCTGACTTGCACAAGTACATCCTCCTGGAGAGGAGTGAGCGGTGCCTGGAGGACGTCCCTGTGCACGTCTACTACGGCTGGTCCTTCATGTTTGCTGCTGCTGGGGTGCCCCTGGTCCTGCTGGCTGGACTCCTCTTCTTCCTGGTGGGCAGAGACATCAGGGAGTCCCTGGAGTAAGAAAAATCTGGAGGAGGCCTTGAGAAAACTGGTGATGTAAAGAAACGGACACAAGTTTTGAGGACTAGATGGTTTTTGTAGCTGTCATTGTCAGGATAGGCCACACTCACCCTTCTGTGGGGCAGGGATGGAGCACTGAGCATCCAGAGGAGGGGTTGGGTGGGAAGGGACCTTAAAGCTCACCTTGTTCCACTCCCTGCCATGGGCAGGGACAGCTTCCACCAGCCCAGGGTGCTCCAACCTGGCCTTGGACACTCCCAGGGCTGGGGCAGCCACAGCTGCTCTGGGCACCTGTGCCAGGGCCTGCCCACCCTCACAGGGAGGAATTTCTTTCCTGATATCTAATCTAAATATCCCCTCCTTCAGCTTAAAGCCATTCCCCCTTATCCCTTGTCCCCAGTCCCTCTCCAGCTCTCCTGGAGCCCCTTCAGGCCCTGCCAGGGGCTCTCAGGTGTCTCTGGATCCTTCTCTTCTCCAGGTGACCCCCCCAGCTCTCCCAGCCTGGCTCCATTGCAGAGATGTCCAACCACTGCCTGTCCAAAAGCAGCCCCAGCTGCAGCATTTTTACACTTTGGAGGAGTTTAGGGATGTGTGTGGCCTTCGCCGGAGGTTTCTCTGCAGCCCAAGGAACAGCAGCACATCCATGTCCAGCAGAGCTGGAGCTTTCTGGCATTCCCAGGTTTCCTGGAAAAGGCAATCCAGGGTGGCTGGGAGGGGACAGCCCAAGGTCTGCTCCTGCAAAGCAATTAAGGATGATTTTTTTTCTTAGCTGGCTCTAATTGCCATCAAAGGACAACCTGTTTAATGGCATGTCGGGAAACAGGAGAAACTTTGTTTCCTTAAAACCCCTAATTATGAAGGTATGAATGTACCTGGACCTCACTTGCAATAAGGGAATAAACCAGTTTCTGTGGCCTGAAACTCAGCAAGGATTCATTAGGATTTCTTTTTTATTCCACATTTCATATTTCCCCTGAAATGTGTTGTGGGATTCTCATCCCAAAAACTGAAAACCTGTCAGGATTGAGGGAAGGGTAAAGGACAATAGGAGAATATCATGAGATCTCTATGGGTTGTACCTGTGCCCCATCAGTTCTTATGATTTCTCACTAGAAATTCCTTTTAAATAATGTTTGTTATTACTCTGAATTTAATATTTTCCCTGGACACAGTTTTGTGGGGATTCACATCCCAAAAACTGGAAGAAGGTCAGGGCTTAGGGAATAGGAGGCGGGACAATGACATCTTTGGTCCTCCTTGGGTTGTGCCCACCATTTCTTATCATTTCTCACTATAAATTCCCTTTGGATAATTTTTGTCCTGACTCTGAATTCCCTACTTTCCATAAACAGAGTTTTGTGAGGTTTCTCAATGGAAAAAGGGAAAGATGGTCAGACTTGGGGGAAGGAGGGAGGGAAAACACCAACACCAGGATATCTTGGTATTTCCTTGGGTTGTGCCTGTGCCCACCAGTTCTTGAAGTGATTTTTTTCACTCTAAATTCTCTTTAAATGATGTTTATCATGACTCTTAATTCCCTTTTTTCCCTGGACACAGTTTCTCAGTCCAAGAAGGGAAACATGGTCAGAGTTGGGGGAAGAGGGGGGGACAATAGCAGGATATCTTGGGTTGTGCCTCACCAGTTCTTTAAGTGATAATTTCTTACTCTAAATTCTCTTTAAATGATGTTTATCATGACTCTGAATTCCCTGTTTTCCCTGGACACAGTTTTGTGAGGTTTCTCAATGGAAAAAGGGGAAGATGGTCGGAGTTGGGGACAGGGGGAAGGGCCACTGGCACTGGTGGGTTTGGTTTGCTGGGTTGTGCCCTGCCCTGTGATCCAGCTCAGCTGGCGCTCCTGTCCCACGGCCCCTGCCCAAGAGGCAGCACCAAAGGGACAATTTGCATCTCATTTGGGTATATTCAAATGTTTGCAATCACTCAGGTGGCCGTTGTGTGATGTGGCAGTGCCCGAAGAGCAAAGCGCCTTCTGTACCCACCTGCAGGTCCTGGGTGCAGTCATTGCCACTGAATATGCAGAGCTTTGGGAAGACACTTGAGGAATGACACAGATTTGATCCTGTTGTGTTTTTGGGCTGGGTGTGATGCTTTGAAGTACTTTGTGGGTTCTTGCTCGCTGAGCTGTGCGTAAATCTGAAAGCAGAGTTGCTCCCATCGTGTGCAGCTCTCCCGGATGTCACTCTGTGCTCACACTTCTCCTGAGCTTTGTGTCATGCTATTGACTCAGAACAGTTAATTAATAATGGGATGTAAATCTCTCTTGGAAGATTGTTGGCAGTATAAAACTGTTGGTTAATGCTCTTCTGAAAATATTCTTCGAGTCTGGCGTTTCTTTCCTTTCGGAGCAAGTTCTAATTATTCTTTTACAAGATTCATGGCATGCACAGAGTGAGAAATTGTAATTCCCACATGGAAAGATTAGTTCTTTCATATGAATAACAGGCTTGGTCTCCAGTTCTTAAGCAATATTCACACTGTTTTCCCTCCACAGAATTGTTGTTTGAATGGAATTGGGATATTCAGGTAAAAACCATGGATTTTCCCAGGGAGTGGATGTTTCATGGCATTTATAAACCCCCATTTTTCAGTTTTTTATTTGGACATTCTGAACTGGGTTTTTTCCCCTGATATCTCCTTGGGTTATGCCTGTGCCCCATCAGTTCTTCAAGGGATAATTTCTCACTATAAATTCCCTTTGAATAATTTTTGTCATTTAATTATCAATTCAATGTGGAGACGAACACTTATGGTCACAAAGAATAAAAGTATATAATCCAGGAGCAGAAGAGGTCAGGATTTACAGTCACTTGCCTTTCACTGATCCCATAAAACAATCCAAGCATGCAGAAATGATGATCCCATAAGAGACACCAGGGCAGAAGAATGAGAATGCAGCAAGAAATCCATCAGACTTATTGATATCTGGGAAGCTGAGGATCCCTCAAGTTGTGAATATAGAAGTGAGTTTTATATTATAGAATGAAATATTTATTAACTTTCTCCATCTGTTCTTTAAAAAATTTAGTTGAATGTCATCAAGGCATTTATGGAATACATTTAGTTTAATCATGCAGTCATGCCTTGGGGAGTGAAGCATCCCTGGGGCCCTGCTCCTTCTGGAGCAGCTCTAGAACAAGCAGTGGTTCAAACCTCCATCATTCTTGGGGAGAACACGTGGCTTTGGATCAGCCCTGAGCAGAGGGGGCTTTATTTTAACTCTCTTTGGGACTGAGCACACACTCTCCCATGGTCAGCTGGTGTTGGGTGCCCCATCCAATCCCAGTCTCTCCCACAGGTCTGGCAAACCTCCCAGTATTGGATATTGCTATAACAGTCACAACAAGAGAGATGACATTATAGAGCTGCATAACCCAAGAATTACCTCCTCTATTAAAATCAACATTTGCAGCCAGCACAAGGTTAACCAAACACACCATTTTGGTGGAACCAAGAGTTCCCTTTGCTCTCAGGTCTCTGGTGACAAGCAGAACTCAAGCTGACAAAATTTAGTGTGAGAACCATCATTTCTGGAGGAGAAATTTCCAACCCCACCGTGAGGAGCTCAGTGGTGAGGTTTGAAACTGCAGCAGCTCCAGTTGCTTTCATCTGTTGAATGTGAGGAAGTTTGATGAAAGGATATTATAGAGCAGTGACAAGGCCCTCATTCTGATCCAAGTTTTGTCATTGTAAATCACGAGTAATTCTGAAGATGCAGCAGACCCTTATCAGTGCTAAACATCTGTAAGGCAGATCAGAACCGGCACTGAGAAATACATTCAAAGATGCATAATTAAAACAGTGATTTCACATCACTCTGATGAATTTTAGTCAAGGATTTCTTCAAGGATGCTTTTCTCACATTAGCATTTGATGTTAGTAAGCAATGAATAATTCCATTTTTTCTTCCCAACATCTGGGACACTTCCTGCTTTATTTGCTACTTGCTGAGCACTCTGCAGGAAATATTAATGAATCCTGGGTGTTGAAATGCAGGCCCTGTGCTCGTGCTCAGGAGGCACAGTTCTGGGGGAGAGGAGATGTGTCTTGAGATTAAAGGGCTGGATTTTGGTGAGGCTGGATAGTGGGAGATTTGCCAAACCTGAGGGAGATCAGGGATTTGAGGAGGTTACCCAAAAGTCAAGGGCCTGTAGCTCCTTTTTTCATCCCAGGGAACTTTTCCTTCATACCTGGCCAATCATAATTAATAACAGAAGTTTTTCCTCTTGGCCAGATCAGCTCTTTAACCAGGAAACTGAGCCCCAAGGGTGCCCTGAGGCTGGGAAGGTGCTGGTGCTTGGGAGAGGTGGCCCAGCACTGCAGGAGAGCAGCCCTGCCATGGCCAGCTGCTTTCTCCCACCCCTGGAGGGTCTTCCCTTCCTTGGAAAAGTATAAAACTCAGTTTGGAGAGCTCTGCTGGCTCTTCAGAGCAACCTGCAGAGCAGAGCAGAGCTGAGCTGAGCTGAGCACCAGGGCCAGAAGTTTCAAAGGAGGAAAGAATTGTCCTTCTGGATTAGTGTGGAGTGACTGATTGGAACTCACCAACCTTCCTTCCAGCTGGGTGTGTGGGATTGCTTTGACCCAGCAGCATTTCAACCTTTTCACTCTTCCTTTTAGTCCAGAAAAATCCATGGAGTGACTGATTGGAACTCACCAACCTTCCTTCCAGCTGGGTGTGTGGGATTGCTTTGACCCAGCAGCATTTCAACCTTTTCACTCTTCCTTTTAGTCCAGAAAAATCCATGGAGTGACTGATTGGAACTCACCAACCTTCCTTCCAGCTGGGTGTGTGGGATTGCTTTGACCCAGCAGCATTTCAACCTTTTCACTCCTTCTTTTTGGCCAGGAAAATCCATCTTCTCTGCACTGGCAGGGCTTTCACCTTGGGCACACCCACTCCTGCTGCCCTGGGGGGCTCAAGGAACCAAATGAGGCTCTGCAGAGCTGGTGTGTCCATGCAAAGGTCCCTTCAGCAATGCCAGCCACGGGGGCTGCCCAGGCTGGAGTGCCAGGCTGAGTGAAAGAGAAAAGAGACCAAGGAAACCCCCCTAGTTTTGTGAAACTTTTAATTCTGCTTTGCAAACTGTTGTTTGCACAGCAAGGCCACTTAACTCATGGGCAGCATGAAGTGCTGGAGTGGCTTTGTTCTGGTACAGCCTGTCCAGCAGTTACAGAGCCCAGTGTGCCAGGGGGTACAAGCCACACGTTAAGGTAAGCTGGACACTCCAATGGGATGAGATGGGAAAGATCCAAGATTTTGTAGAGTTAAACCCAAGATTTTACAAGTTTGGCAGGTCATGTCATTGAACAAAGAAAAGGTGTAAGTCCAACAGTGATGATGTTTCAAAGCCACCCGAGGGATGAAGTCAGGAGAGCACCACCCAAATTTCAAACCAAAAGGAGAGCTCTGCCCAACGNAAGTGCTGGAGTGGCTTTGTTCTGGTACAGCCTGTCCAGCAGTTACAGAGCCCAGTGTGCCAGGGGGTACAAGCCACACGTTAAGGTAAGCTGGACACTCCAATGGGATGGAATGGGAAAGATCCAAGATTTTGTAGAGTTAAACCCAAGATTTTACAAGTTTGGCAGGTCATGTCATTGAACAAAGAAAAGGTGTAAGTCCAACAGTGATGATGTTTCAAAGCCACCCGAGGGATGAAGTCAGGAGAGCACCACCCAAATTTCAAACCAAAAGGAGAGCTCTGCCCAACGTTTCACCCAGTCATTAATATAGAAATTCGAAGGTGTTATCGATGAACTTGAGACTACAAATGGCTCATTTTACACAAACAAATTAGACAAGTTTTTGCTCAGGATGGACTGGCTGTGCCTCCAACGTTGTCAATAAACACCTTTGCTGCTACAAAGACAAAAAGCTTTTTAGCAGTTATGTATTTTGAAGCGTTTTCGCTATCACAGTCAGGGCAGGGGCCAGTCCCTGTGCCAGCAGCTCAGCCCCTCAGCCCTCCCAGCCCTGAGCTGGACCTGCTGCAGCACAAAGAGCTCTTCTCTGCAGCCCCACTTTGGCTGGGGGGAGTTTATTTAATCCCTGGTGCCTGCAGAGCATCAGCCCTGTCATTGGGTTAATTTATTTATTCCGCTGATGTAACTTCACTCTTTCAAGTCCTTGACATTTGAGAAGCAGATTTTCCCCCCCTTCTCATTTCCTAAAAAATGTCTGAATTAGGAAAAAAAATTATTCAGAGAAATGTGGTTTTTTCCTAATTCATTCCCCAATTTTTCTCTTGGGAGCCCAGGGAAATATTATATCCATCCTAATAGGCAGACACTGAATGGATTGGGGAGGGCTCCTTTTCCCCCTGCCTGGCAGGGCCTGCCTCTAAATCAATGCTGCACTTTCACTCATCTCTCTTTCTTCTCACACTTTTCTCCTATTAAGATTTTCTCCTCCTCTTAAAAAAAAAAAACCAAACCCCACAGTAATTTTTGAGTTCTATCCAAGGTTCTGTGCTGTGTTTAGTTTGGGAATTGTCATGAGACTTATTTATCTCCTGGAACTTGATATTTCCAGGTAGAACCAGAACCTTTGGCTTGACCTAAAAGATCCAGTGGGTTAACCATTTAAAAAGAAATACCAAATGAAAAAAGACTCTCCAGCCACTGCTGTGGTGCTGCAGGAGTGATTATTTTCAGAGCTTCAATTAACCCAACTGGTGGGTCCTACACGTGTGGTTATGGGAGAGGAGATTGAAGCTTTATGAGGTTCGGGATCAGCAAAGAAGGAACAAGTCCCACCTGACCTTGGCTGACTCAGTGATGGCTCCAGAAAAGCCAGAAAAATGAAAACTAGAGTTGCACAAAGGGGAAGTGTGTGACAGAGTAACATTTATATTTCCTATCTATTTATTTCCCCTGTCCATTATCCAGTATTTCCTTGGGCTTGCACTAAAAGAAGCAACAAATGCTGAGCAGAGAGAGCCACTCCTGGAGCAGGGACAGGACATTTCCCTGGCAAAATACATTAAACACCCTCAGGAAGAGGTTTGTGGACTCACAGGATGGGACTGGATTTCCCCCTCAGATGCTGGAACAAATGTCTTGTGTTTTCTCCTGTTTAAAACCAGTCAGTGGGAGAAGATGTTCCCCAGACCATTCAGTGCCCCAAGAACATGGGCTGAGCTGGCTGACTTCAGATTTTATTCCTGAACAAACCTCACTGGTTCCAGGCTGGGAGAATTGCAGGGCACAAGGAGGAAATACATGCTGAAATAGGGGCAGCGATTTTAGATATTTCCCTGCCCCCAAAAGGAGGGAAATGTGTCAATTTAGACAAATCAGCCTCAAAGTTGGTCTTGCTGGGTGTTGAGGTGCAGACTTTGCACCAGCCCATCTCAGGTGCTGCCCCTCAAATCACACCTCTCTCCCACAGGAGAGGTCAGGATGTTGAAAAACGAAGAATTAGCTCCAAAACCAACTATTAATCCAATTTATTGCATTGCTCTGGCACCACATCCCCAGAATAAGCTCAGGGGGTTGTTCCAGCTGCCCTGTGGGTTATTCCAGCTCTCCTGAGGGTTATTCCAGCTGCCCTGGGGTTGTTCCAGCTGCCCTGAGGGTTATTCCAGCTCTCCTGAGGGGTATTCCAGCTGCCCTGGGGTTCTTCCAGCTGCCCTGTGGGTTATTCCAGCTGCCCTGAGGGTTATTCCAGCTCTCCTGAGGGTTATTCCAGCTGCCCTGGGGTTGTTCCAGCTGCCCTGAGGGTTATTCCAGCTCTCCTGAGGGGTATTCCAGCTGCCCTGGGGTTCTTCCAGCTGCCCTGTGGGTTATTCCAGCTGCCCTGAGGGTTATTCCAGCTCTCCTGAGGGTTATTCCAGCTGCCCTGGGGTTGTTCCAGCTGCCCTGAGGGTTATTCCAGCTCTCCTGAGGGGTATTCCAGCTGCCCTGGGGTTCTTCCAGCTGCCCTGTGGGTTATTCCAGCTGCCCTGAGGGTTATTCCAGCTCTCCTGAGGGTTATTCCAGCTGCCCTGGGGTTGTTCCAGCTGCCCTGAGGGTTATTCCAGCTCTCCTGAGGGGTATTCCAGCTGCCCTGGGGTTCTTCCAGCTGCCCTGTGGGTTATTCCAGCTGCCCTGAGGGTTATTCCAGCTCTCCTGAGGGTTATTCCAGCTGCCCTGGGGTTGTTCCAGCTGCCCTGGGGTTGTTCCAGCTGCCCTGCAGTTCTCAGCCAGGATGAACATTCCCAGCCACTTTGCTCCTGGGGTTTCCATGCCTTTTTTTGGTGGCATTATTTCCTCTAAGCTTTAAAATGGGATCCTGATGCTGGGAGAGGTGAGAGCAGGTCCCAGCATGAACTGTTTGGCTGTCTCTGAGGGTCAGCAGATCATTCCATCTGCATCTTCCGGAGGATCCTGGAACAACCTCACGGATGGAGCCTGGAAGCCTCTCCCAGAGCTCCCAACAAGGCAGTGATTTTTACCTCAAGCTTGTTCTGCAAGTCAAGGTTTCTGCTCTGTTTTCCCACGTGTGTTGTGGAAATGCACGTTGCAGGAACACAGACACACTCACACCCTCTTTGCACATTAAATATATATAAAGTGACTGGTGTTCTCTGTGGAGAGGCTCTTCCTGTGCCACAAACACTTCAAAGGCTTCAAAGCAGAGGTGCCTGCAGCGAGGGCTGGAGCTGAGAGCACAAGTGGCAGTTTCAGCTGACACCAGAGCTTTCAGGCTCCGAGGGCATAAAGCATTTTTCACTCATTTTAAATTAATTTAATTGGGAAAAAAAGAAGCAGGAGAAATAACTGGAGACAGTTTTGAAGGTGGGGTTTTTGTGCCTGTGATTTTTTTTTAAGTGGAAAATGCTGGTTTGAGATGAAACCTGCCTGTAAGTGGATATTTTGAAATGAAAACATCTCCAGTGTTTCAGTGGTGACTGCAGAGACCTTCTCTGTGCAGCCACCTTAGAGGGAGGTTTTCCTTTCTGCTGCCTCTCTGGCCCCCAGACCCTGGGCCAGCTGTGGGGTGGGTGGTGGCTCCAGGCTCACCTTCTGCTGCCCCTTCTCAGAGTTAGTACATTTGTTCTGCAGGCAAATAACTGCCCATGTGGAGTGTTCCAGGAGCCCCAAGTGTGGCTGCTGGGTGGGGGTTTGCCCCCCATCACAGAGTTGATGCCAGGGCAGTTTCATGCCAGGATGCAGCACTTTGTGCCTGGCAGAAAATCAGCCCCTGCTGCCCAGGGAAGGTGATACACAGGGAGGATATTCTGCTTTTACAGTTTTAACCATTTTTTTCCTCCAAATCAGAGTGCTGAAAGAGTAGAAACCCCTTGGGTTTGATAGTCATGGGAAAGCCCTCTGAGATCATTGAACCCAACCATTCCTCCAGCACTGCCAAAGCCACCACTGACACATGTCCCCAAATGCCACATGGCTGTTAAATCCCTCCAGGGATGGGACTCCACCACTGCCCCAAGCATAGACTGTTCCTCTGCTCATCTTCTAAACCCCTCCAGGGATGGGATTCCACCACTGCCCCAAGCATAGACTGTTCATCTCTCCATCTTCTAAACCCCTCCAGGGATGGGACTCCACCACTGCCCCAAGCATAGACTGTTCCTCTGCTCATCTTCTAAACCCCTCCAGGGATGGGATTCCACCACTGCCCAGGCACAGCCTGTTCCAATCCTTTCTCCTTTGTCTTTTGGACACAACCAAAGCAGGGCTGGGGATGGTCAAGGGCAATTTGGGCACTGCTTTCCTGTGGGTGCCTGAAGGATGGGGAGTCCTCAGGATGGAGAGTTTGGGAGCAGGTTCAGCAGGAATAAATGTGGTGCCTTTCTCTGCCTGAATGTGCTCCTGCCCCCAGGGAAATGCAAAGCTCAGGGCAGAGCTGAACGTGCAGCTTCCTCTGGTGCTGAAATCAGGAGTGAGGCACTGCAGGACCTGCTGAATTTCTAATTATGGATCACGCAGCTAATCAGCACCAATCAGCACTTTATGAGCTTGACTTAATATTTGATATAATGTTAATTATAATTGCTTTTGCCACAAACTGTGTCAGAGGCGAGGCGTGATGTGCCCTCCTGGTGCCCCTGGCAGGGCTGGGTGGGTCTGGCTTGGGTGGGCTCGGGGCTGGGGCAGCTGCAGGAGGACCTTCCCACCCCAAATCCCACCCAGCAGCTCAGCCCCACCCACTGCTCCTCCTGCTGCCCTGAGTTGTGATGCTAATTAAGTGCTGGCGAGTCTCAGCGTTATTAGAATGGAGTTTTTATCTCACACAAGTACCTTCCAGCTACAAGCAGGGCAAGTTCATTTAATTAAAAATAATTTTAGTGGAAGTTAATGTGAACACAGTTCCATTATTCTGAAATATATTTAATTTTTTCCCCTTTTCTTCTTTCAAAGTCTAATAAGAAGCTACAGAAAAACAAAACAAAACAAAAACAAACAAACCGCCAAACAACAACAAATAATCAAGATGATGCTTTCAGGTAATTTCTGTGTTTTTATATTCCCACATTTGATCGCTCTGATTTCCACAACTTTGCCCCAAAACACTGGGCATGGTGTTGGGGAGCTCTGGCATCAGAGCCTGGAGGGCTTTGGACCATCAAAACATAATATTTTAGCTATTTTATTTTCTCTGTCCTCAGATGCTTTTCCAAAGGCCTTTCTCCAGCTCTGACAATGTCTGTGCAGGACAAGTCCAAAGGCCTCAGCTCTGCTGTGCACAGAGCACTCAGGACCATCTTCACAGGCTTGGCAGGGTTGGATGTAATTTTAACTTTATTTAGGAAAAAAAAGCCAAACCAGAAACTAAAAAAATAAAACAAATCCAGAAAGTTTAAGGTAACACTCAGGGCATTTTTTAATATCCTAAATACTCTGTATAAATACCAGCAGGTGTTGCTGGCCCTGCCACCTGATTTAACCTGCACATTCCTAAAATCCCCCTCCATGTGCTCAGGCTCTGGCTCCCCCTCACCTCGTCCTGGGGTCCCCTCCGAGGCTGAGGTGGGCAAAGAAGCAAAGGGGGAGGTGATGCCAAACAAGAGACTCCTCAGAGCCACCTCCATGGGTGCCTACCAGGAAGGAGAGGGGTTGGAGGAGCCCACCAGGCTCAGAGCTCGGCTTTGGGCACCTCCTGGTGCTGCTGGTGGGGAACGGGCAGTGCCCACGAGAGGGGAGAACCATCAGAGCTACCTAAAAGCAAATGGAACTGGCATAAATAATTGTGCTGTAGAAAGGCTTTCTGTTGCACCTTGCCTATCACTGACAATTTACATATCTTAGGAAAACCTTTGTCAGCTTCTGTCATTTCTGCACTATTATGTGCCTTTCTGGATAATTACCAGTTAATGTGAAAAAGCAGATGGAAAAAACCTTGAAATTTCTGATAGAGAATCCTCAAACCTCTCCCCTTATCTGTGCACAGCAGCTTCCTGATTTCAAAAGAAGTTTGAAAACCTTTGTTAAAAATGTCCCTGATTCCCAGTTTGAATGAACCAAATGACATTCAGCTAAAATTATTCAGCTTTTTCCACAATTAAATTCCATTATCGTGAACTGCCAAAGTAAAATGGAAGGTCTCTTAACTAATGTGCTGGTTGTTTGCTGGTGTTTGCTGGGCTGTGCATTGTATAAAGCTGTGTGAAGGAGGAGGAGGAGAAACAATAACTGTAATTTTGCATCAATGAGTGGGGCATTTTTAGACCCTTCATTATGGGAACACACTGGGGTTGGTGGGTTTTCTCTCTTCTTTTCCCCCCCCTTCTTTTTATTGCTGTTTTTTTAGTGTGTTTTTTTGTGGGGTTTTTTTTTTTTTGGTGGTGTGTTATTTTATTTATTCCTTTTCCCTCAAAGCCCCACTGAGACTGATTGGATACTTCACCAAACTTAAGGGGCAGTGTCAGTTTGGTTTGTAGCACCAGGAGTGATTTCTTTGTGCACACCAAGAGAGCTCAGCTCTGAGCACACACTTCTCCTCTCCCCCTAATGAAGAGGCAGCACACAGGGGGAATAATTTCATTTAGAAACACCATTCCCCCAGGCAGGGGAATTGTCCTCATGTTGTCTCAGTTGGCTTTTCCCTTGTTCTTCTGGAAGACTTAAAGTTAAGCTGCCCCTGAGAAAGGCAGCAGAGTTAATCACAGAATCCTGGAGTGGTTTGAGTTGGAAGGGACCTTAAAGCTCATCCCACAGGCAGGGACACCTCCCACCAGCCCAGGGTGCTCCAAGCCTGGTTTGCTCCTGTGCAGGATGGAATAAAACAGAACTAAGCCCCGAAGCAGCTGAACCCGCAGAGCTGCCTGGTTTTGAAGCTGGCAGGGAAGTTATTTCTGTGAGCTCCCAGTCAAAAAAAGAGAGGAGGGAAGTTTCTGACCACTGGTGATGGAGTCATGGTGGAATTTTCTGTACCAAATGCTTTTAGCAGGCTGGGGGGCTCAGGCTGGATTTGCCCTGCACAGCCCAGCCTCACTCAGGGGCTGCAGAGAACACTCCCTGCAGGTGCACTTTGCACTCACAGAATCAGCATTTCAGCTGCAAAAGACCCTTAAAATCATCGATTCCACTCAACAGGATTTTTCTAAGCACTGGAGGTTTCTGGCATTCACAGCTCCTGTGGGCAAACGCTGAGATCTTGTGGGCAATCCCTGTGCTGGAGCTCAAAAGAAGCTGCAGGATGGGGAGTGGACTGGGGAGAGCAGGGACAGAACCTGGCACTGCAGGGGCACTGGGCAGGGTGGGACAGTGCAGAGCCACAGGGGCACTCGTGTTCCTGCTGGGACACCGGTCCCCAACCCCCAGGAACAGCCAGGAGCAGGTCCCTGGGGCAGACAGGTCTGCAGGCACAGCAGGCCCTCCACAGAGGAGTCACTGCTTTGCTTTCATGGACAGAAAACCACCTAAAAGGTCTAATGTAAATCCCATTTCACTTCAGATGCTTTAACACACTCTGGAGTCCTTTAAAAAAATCCAAACAAAAGTATAACTCTGTGCTGGGTGATTTAGAGCTGTCCTCAAAGCAAAGAGATGCCAGTGGATACCTCGTGGTTACTCACTGGAGTCAGAGCTTGGCTCAGCTGGAGCTGGGACTGTGTCACAGCAGAGAAAAAATGCCTTTAGACAGGGAGAGAGTGAAAGCACAGAGATGTTGGGGAGGATGAGGACAAAGGGAGCTGGAGCACCTCAGCACTGTGGTGGTGCCTCAGGAAGCTCCACAGCCACAGGCCCAGAGCTCTGGGTTGCCCCATGTTGGTGCTGTTTCTTTCCCTGTCTGGCATTTCCCACCTCCATCCCAGAGAATGACATTTCACACCCTGATTAAAATCATTGTCTTTCATGGCAGAGAAAGTTTGTTCTTCAAAGTAAAGAAGATGAAAAAAAAATGCTGTTGCAAACAGTGCTGAAAACCAGATGAATAAAAACAACCAGCAAAGGTTTTAATTCCATTATTTTCAATTAGCTCTTTAATTTGATTTAAGTCATTTGCACTTGTTGCTTGTTTTACATCTCTTATTGTCCAGCATTTTATTTCACACATCTAACAGTATTAAATCAACCTGTTTTCTAGTCTTTGCCTTCTTTTGAAGCCTCTTGAAAGTCTAAAGCAGACTTAAAAAACCAGATATTAAAACGAACTTTCATCTCCCTGCAGGTTATTTGTAATCAGACCTTTCTCATCAAGGGCTCGTTTCATGCCTGTTTGGGAGCTGGGAATTACTAAAACTGCCAATCCCTCTTGTGAAAACCACTGCCCAGGCTTCACTGGCTGTAAAACTTCAGCAGCAGGTTTGAATTCTTCAGCTGCTGCTCCTGATTGTGGGGATGGGCATGTAGGAAGGAGTTGGTAAATCTACACCCTGTCATATTTGTGTTGGCAAGTCCTTTATTCACCTGTGGCTCTGGATGGTTGGTGGCTCACTCTGAGGACTGGGACATTAAAATTGTTAATTTCTGACAGGGACAGTGTTACTTCTGTACCATCAGCTTTTACCAAAATGCCCACAAAAGTATTTAACTGCTCTGTTTTCACCCCTTTGACACATCAGCTCTGGGAGGTGGAGGGAGGAAATGGGTTGGGAACTGTCTCTGGTGAGAACAGTGGGTGGGAAACGTCGTTCTCCCTCCTTGGGGAACCCACATTGGGACTCATCTTGCAAATAAGGAAGTTTCTAACAAGGCTTAAAAACATTCCAGATTTAAAAGATACAGCTTTGGGTCTAATTCTTTGAGTCTAATTATTGAGTGTAATGTCTAATGATTGAGGTGGGAGCACATCCTGGAGACCCTCGTGCTGCCGTGCTCGGATCTGGCCGCAGGGTTGGGAAGGTCTGGAGAGGGTCAGGCACCTCATCTCCCTTGGATGGCAAGACCCCAATCTGCCCCTTCACCCCCGAGGTCATGCTCCCCTGGAGCACCCAGAGGAGGTGCTTTTCTCCTCTCCTCTCCCCCTGGGTGTCCCTCGGGAGGAGGTTCCCATCGGGGTGGGTGCACATCCCGCCACAGCTCCAGAGCAGAGGAGGAACCTTTCAAAGCAGAGCCATCTGTGCCTCAAAGGCAGTGTTTCCCTCCCCTCTGATCTGCTGAGGAGTCAGGCTGGCTTTGTGCTCCTCAAAGCTCCTCAAACCACCTCCCTGAGGAGGGGAAGAGCCCGAGGAGATGCAAGACTTGGGCGTTTGAAGAAACCCCTTTTCCTCCCGAGAGCAAAGCTGGGTGTTTACATGGTGGGAAGGAACCCTCCTGTGCCTCTCTCCAAACCAACCCCTGGAATTCCCCCAGACCACACAACGAAAATGTTTTAGGTGTTTTTTGCCATGATGGGAGGAACTATTTACATCCAGCAGAGGACTGGGAGACTTCCTGAGCTCTCCCAGTGGGTTCACCCAAGTTAATTCCACCACAAGCAATGTGCCAACGTTACCTTCCTCCGAGATGTCCCCAGTCCTTCTGCTTCATCACAGGGCCCCGATGAAAGCATGGCCTGTGGTTTGATGAACCAGGAATCCATCCATCCTGGGATGTGCCTTCCTTCCTCCTCTTTCCCTGTGCTTCTGTGTCATATTCAGTAAAGTCTCTTTTATTGAACATCTGTTTGGTGCAGAGAAAGCTTCTCCAGACTCGGCAGGAAAGCACCTTTCCCCCCAAATAAATTAAAACAATGGATGTGCCTCTGGCCAATAGATCACTGGATGGGAGTCATGAATGTACATTTGTGGATATTTGATGGGAAGTTTATCATTTAAATGATGAAAATACAGTACTTCAACATATGGATCATTCCGAGCTCCTCTCTTTCCTTTCCAGCTGAAGAATCATTGTGCATTTAGAGGAATTAGGCAAAATTAAGAATTTCAGCTGGGCTGGTAGGAAAAGCTGCTATCAAAGAGTGGAAATGCAGAGGCAAAATGCAGGGGTGGAGTCTGCCTTGGAGATCCATGGGGCTTAAACTGCTTCAGTTTTAGGTAGTGGAAACAAGGAGTAAAATTGTAAAAAATGAGCAGAGAGGGAACTAAAAAGGGAATGAAAGTACTGAAATAGAAATGAAAACCCACAGAAGCCCCTGCAAGGATGACAGTGACCCAATGGAGTTGGGATCTTCCCATTGTGTGGCTGCTCTGCTGTTCCATCCTGGTTATCCCCAGGGCCAAGGGGCCCCTGTGCTGCTCTGCACTGAACCTTTGCCATGGCTCTCACATGGATTTGTGCCCCTTTTCATCCAACATCTCTGGTAACTTCCATAATCAGAGGCGTTTTCTGCTCTGCAGAGTTGGGCCAGAATGCCCTGCCACAGTAATAAAGTCTCCAGTTATTTTATATCCCATTAATTCTCTCAGAATCCATCATTTGATGTGCCACTCCTTGGATTTACTGTTTACCATCCACTGAGGGAGCAGCAGTCCTCCCAAATCCCTCTCTGTAGGTTTTAAATATGGTGATAGAACCATCTATGGAGAAATAGGCCACAAAAACACCTTATTTAGTTTGGCAATTTAAGGAAGCCAAACAAAGCCATTTAATTGCTTTTGACTAAAAAAAAATCCTGCAGAGCCACAACTAAAAAGGGTTCTTTGGCTGTCACTGGAGCTGAGAATTAAACAAGCCTGAGCTCTTCACTGTGACCCTGATGAAATTAAGAGCAATCAGGAAGAAGACAGAAACACCATTATACAGGTTGAGCTTTACACTTTGATTTTCTTGAAATATTGATTAGAGGTCGGAATATGAATTAATGCTCTTGGCTCTGCTTCAGCAGAAGACTGAAATTTGGAGCAACCTTTGAACACACTCATTTTCTCATCCCTTTTAGGGGGTTTGGAGCTTGCACAGGTCATGGCCAAAAGGGTGGCAGTTGTGTCTGCCATCAGGGGCTCTATCTCAGCTGATCCCTTCAGCCTGGGACACAAACAGTTCCCCCTGATGCAAAGACACACTGGGGAGATGTTATTTGTGTTGGAGTTTTTGAATAATTAAAGAAACTGCTCCTGGCAGAGGCTGTCCCTTCCTCCCATGGGCTCTTGGGGGTCTTTGTTTCCAGTCTGGGACACTCAGCAGGGCTCAGCTCAGGAGACAGGGAAGGTTGGAGGTTGGGACCTTCTTCACCATCCCCAAAGCAGCAGCATTGGCCTAAAATTTTCTGAGGCACCTTCAAAATGCCTCGGTATAAAGGGGCACTGCCAAATCCACTGCCACAGTCCTGAGTACCCAAAGGTGCCCAGGGGCCATGGCCAGCACAGCTTCAGAGGTTTGAGCCAAAGACTGAGAAAGGAACAAAATTAGCTCACAAAGTTTGTTTCTCAGTGGTCATTCCCTTCCACTCTCATATCCCTCGTGACAGCACTTGGGCTTTCTTCTCCAGTGAGTTCACACACACCACTCATGGGTTGCTTTACTCATTTCCAGTGAGTTGCTCCCTACAGCTGCCCCTTTTCTTGCCCAGCAATGCCAGTGCCACACTCTGAGCCCTTGGGCACAGACTGTACAATCCAGTGCCACACTCTGAGCCTTGGGCACAGGCTGGGTGAGCCAGTGCCACACTCTGAGCCCTTGGGCACAGACTGTACAATCCCGTGCCACATTTCAGCCTTTGGCACAGGCTGTGTGAGCAGTGCCACACTCTGAGCCCTTTGGCACAGGCTGTACAATCCAGTGCCACATTTCAGCCTTTGGCACAGGCTGTGTGAGCAGTGCCACACTCTGAGCCTTGGGCACAGGCTGGGTGAGCCAGTGCCACACTCTGAGCCTTGGGCACAGGCTGTGTGACCAGTGCCACACTCTGAGCCTTGGGCACAGGCTGGGTGAGCCAGTGCCACACTCTGAGCCTTGGGCACAGGCTGTGTGAGCAGTGCCACACTCTGAGCCTTGGGCACAGGCTGGGTGAGCCAGTGCCACACTCTGAGCCTTGGGCACAGGCTGGGTGAGCCAGTGCCACACTCTGAGCCTTGGGCACAGGCTGTGTGAGCAGTGCCACACTCTGAGCCTTGGGCACAGGCTGGGTGAGCCAGTGCCACACTCTGAGCCTTGGGCACAGGCTGTGTGAGCAGTGCCACACTCTGAGCCTTGGGCACAGGCTGGGTGAGCCAGTGCCACACTCTGAGCCTTGGGCACAGGCTGTGTGACCAGTGCCACACTCTGAGCCTTGGGCACAGGCTGGGTGAGCCAGTGCCACACTCTGAGCCTTGGGCACAGGCTGTGTGAGCAGTGCCACACTCTGAGCCTTGGGCACAGGCTGGGTGAGCCAGTGCCACACTCTGAGCCTTGGGCACAGGCTGTGTGAGCAGTGCCACACTCTGAGCCTTGGGCACAGGCTGGGTGAGCCAGTGCCACACTCTGAGCCTTGGGCACAGGCTGTGTGAGCAGTGCCACACTCTGAGCCTTGGGCACAGGCTGGGTGAGCCAGTGCCACACTCTGAGCCTTGGGCACAGGCTGTGTGAGCAGTGCCACACTCTGAGCCTTGGGCACAGGCTGGGTGAGCCAGTGCCACACTCTGAGCCTTGGGCACAGGCTGTGTGAGCAGTGCCACACTCTGAGCCTTGGGCACAGGCTGGGTGAGCCAGTGCCACACTCTGAGCCTTGGGCACAGGCTGTGTGAGCAGTGCCACACTCTGAGCCTTGGGCACAGGCTGGGTGAGCCAGTGCCACACTCTGAGCCTTGGGCACAGGTTGTGTGAGCAGTGCCACACTCTGAGCCTTGGGCACAGGCTGGGTGAGCCCTGCACAGTGATTACAACTGGGACCTGTCACTAAATTACGAGCAGGGCAATGGAGGGATCTGAGATACCATCCCTGGGCTGCACAGTGGGTAATAAATCCAAGGGGAACCAGTAAATCTCCAGGGAGTTACAGGAATCCAGACAGATATCCTGGTGGAGGTGCATTTATTGTAGAGAGCTACAAGGTTTTCCTCTTATCTCTGACGTTATAGATCTGTGCAGCTGCAGCAGCTCTCGGATAGGGCACATATTTGAAAATACCATAAATTTCCCCTCCTGTTTATTTCAGATTCATTGGCACTCTC
Source organism: Sakesphorus luctuosus (assembly GCA_013396695.1). NCBI lineage: Eukaryota > Metazoa > Chordata > Aves > Passeriformes > Thamnophilidae > Sakesphorus > Sakesphorus luctuosus. The sequence continues at coordinate 561,471 of VWZD01001087.1, read as the reverse complement.
TGTCTTTACTATCTCCTGGTATTTTATGCCTCAGTACTTGGAGAAAAAAATGCTTTGTTTGCACTAGATGTAATATGAAAACTCTCTCTGACATTTAAACTTTAGTATCAGTTTGCCCACAGTGTTAATATCACTGAAACTGCTTATATGGATTAAATTGCCTCCAGTATATAATGCCAAAATATGAACACAGCACATTTACTGATTCGAGCCCTTGAAAGAATTATTACCATTAAAATATTTAAGGTCACCTTTACAAATGCAATAAATCAGGAGGATGTCAAACAGAGAGAGTTTAAAGCTCTCAGTCTGGAGTAGCCCAGTGGGAAAATGATGGTTGATTCACTGTCAGGGGGGAGTGGGGTTTGGGGACACCCTGGGGCTCTCAGCCTTTTGGGGACAATCCTGGGGCTCACACACCCTGAGGGACAACCTTGGGGCTCACACACCCTGGGGGACAACCTTGGGGCTCACAGCCTTTTGGGGACACCCTGGGGCTCACAGCAACTCAGGGACAACTCTGAGACTCTCAGCCTCTTTGGGGACAACCTTGGGGCTCACAAACTTTTGGGGACACCCCAGGGCTCAGCCTTTTTGGGGACACCCTGGGGCTCACAGTCCTTTTGGGGACAACCCTGGGGCTCTCAGCCTTTTTGGGGACAACCTTGGGGCTCACAGCCCTTTTGGGCACACCCTGTGGCTCACAGCCCTTGAGGGACAACCTTGGGGCTCACAGCCTTTTTTGGGGACAACCTTGGGGCTCACAGCCCTTGAGGGACAACCTTGGGGCTCACAGCCTTTTTTGGGGACAACCTTGGGGCTCACAGCCCTTTTGGGGACACCCTGTGGGTGTGGAGAACCAGGGGCCCATGAGCACTGCCCAGGGTGGTTCTCCCCCAAACTCTGCTGCAGTTGGGCAATCCCTCAGCCCAGTTCCATCAGCTCTGAAGGTCTCACAGGAGGAAAGAGCAGCAGAAGCTCATTTTGGTCCTGAGAGTCAGAGGCAGCAGCTCGTGTGCCCTGGGGAAGCAGAACTGATGAGTAAGAAGATGCCATTTCCATGCAGTCACTTCTCTCCCAGAACAGCCTATTCATGCTCCAGGTCCAGTTCTGCAAAACCCTTATTGAGGTCAACACAATTTGCTGATAATTGAAGGCAGAGGGAAGTTTTGCTTCAGTGAGAACTGGCAAATCAAGCCTATCAGACAATTCTTTTTTTGAAAAAAAAAATCATCCTTCATTATGCTTTCATCTTAAATATTAGGATTCAGCAAATTTCCTGAGAACAACCACTGTGTAAAACTTTAATCTTTGGAGAATGGATTGGGACTGTAATTGCAAACCCCACCATGCTCCTCCTGCACCACATTCCCTCCAGGACAGTCAGCATTTACCAGCACGTTATTCATGGGGGAGGAATTTGCCTGTGCTTATTACTCCCACTTTTCCTGGTTTCCAGGTGGCTGTTTTTAATGTTTAGCCCAACACCCTTATCTACAGTGGCCCATCACAATTTCCAGCCTGAGGAGACACATTAATGCTCCTCATCACTGCCTGAGGCAAACGAGGGAGCTCAGAGATACAACTTGCTTTTTGAATTCCACACAAACAATTACATGCAATAATTGATCAATGCCTCATCTATGAAAAACTTGCCAGCCTGAACTTGTGGGAGGTGTCTCAGAGCTTTCCAAACCAGTGGTCAGCACTTATTTAACCTAAAAGATTAGTTTAAAAGCACTAATATATAGGCAGAGGAATCCACAGGAATCTTGAGAGAAGCTTTATAGCTTGAATTAAATGGATTCCCTCCATTATTCCAGTAAAATGATCTTAAAGTTCCTATTTTTGGGGTGGGGTGGGAGGATGAACAGCCCCCTTTGCTGCACTGGGGGTTTCTGTCCAAGCTGAGGCTGCTCCCTGTGGGAGGGATGGATGGAACCACTGCTGGGGGGCCCTTTGCAGGGTCCTGTCTCCTGCTCCTCATCCCCACAGCCCTCCTGGAGGCACCTGGGGCTCTGCTTTTCCAGGGACACAAAAGTTTCCTTGGGAAGCTGAGGCTCAGCCCCTGGTGCCCTCTGCCCTCTCCCAGCCTGGTCAGTCCAAACCACAGCACAGACCAGGGGGAAGTGCAGGAGGACAGAGAAAACCACCCTGAAAAAGGATGTTCAGAGGAAGATGAGCTTCTGGACTGCCTTTGAGGGGGCACCTGAGGTACTGGATATAAAATAATCTCCACTGAAGGGAATCAGATTTTTGTTCCCAAACTTGGGGACTTTATTAAAGGCCAGAATTTGCTTTCTGCACGTTCATGAACTTGGGGACTTTGTTACAGCCCAGAATTTGCTTTTTGCACGTTCAGAAGCTGCTTTGGGGAGCACTGGGCACACCCTGTTCCCACTGGCCATGAGCAGAAGCTCAGGCTGCACCCAGGGAATGCAGCAGCAACACTTGGGCTCCTCTTTCCAATTTTCTCATAGAAAGAGATGGAATTCCCTAAAAAATACTTTTAACCAAGTCCATCTCCTGGCTCTGTGCAGGACAGCCCCAAATCACACCATGTTCATAAACACCTCCCCATACTTTTGCAGCATTTCAAATGGAATAAAATAGATTTTTCTTCTTGTTTTTTCTTCTTTTTTTTTTAATTTCCAGGGATCAGCTGAGGTGAAGCTGCTTCAAAAGCATGGCAAGCTTCAAACCAACAGAAATCCATTAACTGTTCACATCCAAACCTCAGCACTCCACGCCTCACCCTGCAATGCACATTGTTGTCAATTTTTGCCTTATTTACCCCCTGCTAATAGCTGGGCTCAGTGCCAAGGAGCTCGAGACAATTGTGGAGAGCAGCAGATCAAACATTTTTCAAGTTGGCAGCCAGTGATTCTGAGCATTTCATTCCTGAGATGGAAGAACCTCCCACTCCTGCTGTTGTAATTCACCCCGGAAAACCCAGCAGAGCCAACCCCGCCTGTGCAGCCTGAGCAGCAATGGGAGTGTTTGAGCCAAGCTGCATCTTCCTGGGCAGGTCTGGAGGGACTGATCCTGGCTGAGAGTGGGACTCTGGTAAGAAGCAGAGCACTCAGTTGTTGATGAATGAACCCCCCACGCTGGAACCACCTTTGTGTCCTCAGAGTGCAGCTCAGGGAAAGGCTCATCCATCTCATTCAGCCTTGGGAAAGTTGAAGCAGCTCTGCCAAATTCCATCAGACTTGGCCTGTGGGACTTTGCCTGGTGACTCTGCTCAAGGTGGAGTCAAAAACTTCCATGTAAAATGCAGCATCTTTCTGTATTTCCCCCTGAGCAGGGGGAGAAATAAATAAATAACACATTCCCTTTGCTCAGGTTGCAAATTTAAGCCACTGAACACAACTCTGGAAGTTGTACAGTGGATTTGGCAAGGGATTTATGCTAAAAGCAGGAGCAGGAGGGGTGAAGGGTGTCCCTCCTCCCTTTGAGGAGATAACACAAATGGATAGAGATCAGCTCAGTTGGTTAAAACTTGGTTGTAACAATGCCAAGGCCATGGGTTCAATCCCCTGTGTGGGTCATTGACTGAAGAGTTGGACTCGATGATCCTTGTGGGTCCCTTCCAGTTCAGAATAGTCTGGGATATATTCTGTGACAGCCCCAAAAGCTCTGCTGGGACTCTTCATGCCCTGGAGCAAAGCAGGTCCCTTGAGGCTGAGCTTTGGCCAGATGGATCAGGTGGGTTTGCCTGACCCTCACACCATCCTTCTGCTCCTCTTGCTTCTCTCCTGGTTTTTCTAGTCCTTATGTAGCTCTTGAGCCACCTACTCTGGCCCAATAGGATTTAAACAGAATTATTGTTCTTCCCAAGCCTGACCATGGGAGAACCCAAACACCATAGAAAACACCACCCCATCACTGTCTGCCCAGCCTTCAGCTGGATTTATGGGATGCCCACTCCAGACTCACCACCACATCTCCCTGTGTTGGTGGCTCCAGGCTCTGCTGGAGTCTCAGATTTATTTTCCTTTATAATGCAACTCAACATGTCCTTCTCTGTCCATCCATCAGCAGAGCAGAAGCATTTTGTGTCCCCACAGCACCTGCAGAGACCACCCAGGCCAGACTGCTGCTCCCAGCAGGTCCAGCCCCAGCAGGTTCCTGCTCAGACTCTGGATCCTCCACCTCAGCCAGCTCAGCGTTGGGATGCTCTTTCCAACCTTCATCCAAACAACCCCAAACCTGTGGGAAGAGCAACTGGATTATTCTTCAAATCCTTCTGCAAACTTTCCCTTCCTTGCCACGGCCACAGGAGGACTGACACAGGTCAGGTTGCTGAAGTGCAGGCACAGAGTATTTTCCTCAGGATTTTCTTGGACAATCCAATTACAGCCTGTTTGCCAGCCCAGACTGAAGTCTCCGTTCCTGCAGCCCTGGAACAACCCAGCCCAGGCACTGCTGGGGCATCCAGGCGTGGGCAGACTGAAAAATTATTAATCCCCCATTTTGCTGACACAGTTTTAGCCCAAATTCCGAGTTTCTGGGACACTCCACATGAGCAGTTGGAGACTCGGAGCAGCATTTTCCCTATTTCAGTCTCAGGAGTTGCATTAATTGTGTGTCCTTTCCTCCTTGGACAGCTGAGTGTCTCCAGAGCTTGGCAGGTATTTTCTGTGTCTGTGCAGGTCCCTGTTTGTCTGAACATCTGGGCACTGCTGGTCTCATGTTGGCAAACCCAGAGCTTTGGTGTCTTCTGGAGTGGCCTAAAATCCACTTTCCATTCCTATCCTAAAAGAAAATATCTTGGAAAAAAAAAAGAAAATATCTTGAAAACTTACCTAAATTGGGGAAAGATTTTCTAATGAAATATTCAGGAGCCTCCAGATATCTTTGATTACTGGAAACAAATGTTTTACTTTTGCTTTATATGCAAGCAAAGCTTTGGTTTTGAGGGGGAAAAAGCAGGAGAAATCATTTTCTAGAGCAGAATATGCCCCATGGTGTTTCTGCAGGAGGAAGTTGCCCTTTGCAGGAGACCCTGCCTTCAACAGCTCCTGACTCCTGCTGACTGCACAGCTTGGAAAAGGGTGTACAAAAAATTAATAGATTGCTGAAAAGCTGCCAGCTGGATGCTCAGCCCACCTCTGGGAATCCCTGCCTTTGATGAAAAATAAATATTTACAGTTAAAGAAAACCTGAACTGATTTTGGAATCATTCTTTTGAACAGCAGTGCTACTGTACAGAGGGAAAGGACTCAAACCCCCCCCTATCTGGTTCATTTTTTGACTTCAAAGTTTGATGGATGTGTTCTAAGTCCAAGGTAAAGCACATTTAGGCCAAAAGGTTTGAAAGGTGATGTCTGATCTCAGCACAGTTGTCCATCATGTGTTCATTAAAATCCTTGGCAAGGTGCTCAGTGTCTGTTGGTCCAGGATCTGTTGGGCTGTTCCTTTCCAGAGAACTTTCATGGGGCTGATCCAGTTCCTCCTGAAATCATGAGGGAATTTGGTGCTGCTTTACTGCAAATTTGAGAGAGAAAGGGCTGAAATCAGAGTCGTTCTGTTCAAGTCAGAATTTGGAGTCTGTTCCTGGGCATTTGGGGTTTAGCAAATAAACCCTTCATTTCCTTCAGAAATGCCAGGACTTCAGAACCAAAAGAAAACAAACCTGGTTTTTGCTGAAAGCCAGCATTTGTCAAAGTAATACTTAAACCCAGCAATGCAAGGTGCAGGGATATTTAACCACCACCAGCTATGCCTTGACTTCCATTCTACCACGGGAAATATGAGCAATGCAATGGATATTAATACCTTCATTTACCCAAATATACTGTTGAAAGATTGGTTGAATTTGCCCTTCAGCCCCAGGTATATTGGCATAAAAATCAAGAGTAACTTCTCTATTAACATCTCATTTAAGATCTTAAACTCCTCCATAAAGCTGCCAATACTGAAGAGCTTTCTGTGCCCTTCAGGAGCCAGGGGAGCCAATGGAAAGGGGGCCAAGCTCCCTGCGCTGAGGGCAGGACAAGGATGGCCCATGGCATTGTGGACAGTCTAGAATTTCGAAGACAATGTCCAAGAACCATGGCCAAGGACTTGGAACACCCCCTTAATTAACTATATTTGTTAAATACTTGCTGTGGAATGTGAAAACAACACGATGACCACCCATCATCTGGGATGAGGATGGCACAGCACTCCTGGATCAGCCCCGATGTCCTTCTGCTGAGTGCTGTGTCCCCATGGCAGGGGCACGAGGAGGGTGGGCATGGCTTTGGTCCTCACCAGCACAGCCACCACACCATGGCATGGCTCTGGGTCTGTGCTGGGCACAGAGACACCGAGACTCACCAGCACCAACAGCCTGGCAGCAGAACAGCAAATATCAAGGGCTTCCAACTGTTATTTTCCAGCTAGAGGAGTAAAAGGAGATGTCTGGGCACTGACTTGTCACGTCACCATGTCACAGGCTGCAGTGTCTCCCCAGGACAGAGCCCTGCTGGTGACAAACAGCTCCCCTGTCCCACACCAGCTGGAAGCTGCTCCACAGCTCATGGTTTAGTTTATCCCTCCTAATGTGCTGCCAATTTAACCCCTTGGGGCTTTGCTGGAGTTTCTTCCCCTCAGGTTCAAGCAACCAGATTAAACCCATGTAAACTGATTTCCAATTCCTATTCAAGTAGGTATGTGTTGCTTTTATGTGCACATGTGAGTGCAGACAATGTGGCACAGAAATGTGTGTGTGCCGGAGACAAAAGCCACTTGCAAAACACACGGAGAGTTCAGTGCTGCCTTGCACACAAAAAAGAGAAATTTCCTGAAACAACACATCTAAAATACCCTTACAGATGTTTCTCTGCATTACCAAAAAAAAAGTCCCCTGAGCTAAAATGAAAATTGATTTTGAAAAAAAAAAAAAGCTGAAGGATATGAGTGGATCATCATAATTGGATCAACATGCTCCAAAAGCTTCAGGCTACTTCCACTTCATTTCGTAGCTGACAGCTTTCTTTTGGAATTCTTCAAACCAAACACAAATGGCTTGATTGCAATATGTGAAACATTTGACCATCATATCCTTGACAGTGTGGTGGCTGCAGGGGAGATTTGATAACTGTTGTCAAATTCCAAACAGCCACTCTGATGCAAAGGAGCAACACAGAAACAGGAGCTGCTTCGGCCAAAGCAGAGAGCACCTTAATGGGAAGTGACACCATTTACAGGGAAAATACAGGACAAAGCTGGCCTGGCTCTGGGCCAAACAGGGCTGCAACCACATCAACTGATCTTACTGGTTCTGAACTGGGAGATACAAATTAGAGCTGTTTGAAATCCACTCGGTTTTCCATTCAACTGTCACGTGAGAAATTAAAGCAGCAGCAACAGCAACGCACCCAAACTTGTGTTAATTCATGGCCAGGATCGTCTGGGCACGTTAGAGCTGAATTGTTTCTCCAAAAAAACAGGCATTGCAGGGTGGATGTTGGGATGACTGGGAATGGATGTTGGGATGACTGGGAATGGATGTTGGGATGACTGGCAAATTTCCACCTCTCAGAACAGCTTCCAGCACTAAATGGATGACAAAGAAATGGAAAAAAACACATAAACCCCATAATAGAATAAAATCTACCTGTATCTCCTCTGGTTATTTCCATGACAGGCAAAAGTGAAAACTGCAGCACTAATTGGCAGAGAAGAATTGAAGGATATCATGGATAAACTAATTCCTGATGTCAATATTGTATTAAACATCTAGTCAGAGGAGTTCTAATAAGTCCACACTTTCTAAAGTTGAAGCTGCAAGATCCTGATGGAAGTTTTATGGAGGATTTAATTCCCTAGCCCTGGAAACAGCATTTTGGGAGCAAATCTCCTTGATTCCCACTGCAGTTCTGCAGGGTCAGGGAGAGCTTGTTCTTCAGCAAGTGAAAATTCATTTGAAAAGAACCCCCTTTCCCCTGACAGGTCTCAGGCTGGTGGGGATCTCAGTCCCAGGGAGGTGAGAAGTGCCAAACACACCTCTCTCTGCAGGGAGGTCCCCACCACTTGATTTCTCCACCTCCAGCTCTGTCAGGGCAGGGGGTTGATCCCCCAGGCCTTTCCCCCCAATAAATGTATTTACTGCAGAGTTTCCCCTCACTCAATTATCCCTCAGCAGAGGTTTGGGCTGTTATTCCTTCACGTTCTTTCCTCTCTCGGCAAACTCAGGAAGCAAAAGGGCTGAAGTTTAACGACTGCTCACAGTTCAGTGTCCTGCAAAATCAGAGCAACATCTGGAAGTTGTTTTTGCTTCAGGGGGACTTTTAAGTGCCTAAGTGATCTCATCTGCAGTGCTGGGGGGTGAGGACGGAGGGCAGGGCTTGCCCCTTCCTACCTGAAATCCGCCCCAAATCACATTCCAGGAGTTTTTCCAGCTCCTGAATCCCTCTGGATTTTTTTTCTCCCCTACCATTTAGGAACAGCCTTCATTAAACAGCTATAAAAGTAAATTAAGAGAAAGCAAAAACATCTGATTAGAGCCAAGGAAAAAAATCAATAGCTCAGCATGAACAACAAAGTAACAGAAAAATATTCCAGACACTTCCAAAAGAGGAGTTTTAGCATAAAAATCTTCGCTCCTGGGAAAAGAGATGTTATGTGAGCTGGAATTTAAACAACTGGGATTAATAAATCTGCATTCTCTGTTGCCTTCTCTCATTCTGACAGCCAAGATTTGTCATTTCTAGTCTGAAAGTGCTGCAGAGAAGTGGTGCCAGTTTCCCTCTCGTCATCCCAACTTTGCTGTGAGGGAAGGACTCATTCCCTGTGGGAACTGGGCAGGTGTTGGGCACAGCCAGTGGCACCAACCTGTGGTGGATCAGGAGGCAGAGCCAGAGCTGTGCAGTGGATGTTGGGGCTGACAAAGGGAAATGCAACTGAATTTGGACATTCCTTGGGAATTCCAGCCAAGAACATCACCCAGGAGGAAGGATGGTAAGGAAGGAGAGCTATAAAAATTCTTTTTCTTGAGAAGGCTGTCTACAATTTAAGTTAGAAAGTAGTATTTATATATATGAAAATACATAAATTATGTATAGTATCTATTTATTTATATAGACTATTGATATACACAAATACATGAAATATCTGATATTATATATTTTATTCAAATAGCATTTAAAAGCAGAACAATTGGGACTGGAATGTTAATCATTTTGGGATGGGTTTATGACACTGCTATTTTTGATGAGATAATACTGAGTAACAATTTTATTTAGGGATAATAATATTTGTGGATGGTGCCAATTTTTTCTTACACCCCTGAGTCAGGAGGCTGAAAACTGTGCATACAGATCCAAGTCTGGGATTTCATAATCTCTGTCTGCTCTCCTGGATGTATTTTCCCTCTTTCCCAACACTGGTGTTGTTAACAAGAAAATCCCCCCTCTTTGTGGGATTCCCTCACTCTTTGCTGAGTTCCCATGGAATCCAAACAGCACTTGGGGCTTTGCCTGCCTGTGCTGGAGCTCGAGCTGATGGCCATGGCAGGAGATGTTTGCAGGTGCAACGAGTTGGGAACTCCTGCCTGGGGTCCTGGAGACAACAGAATCCCTCTGCTGCCCCTTTGATCCTTCCCAGGTGGCACCAGAAAGGCCCCTGTTGTGTTTCTGTCCTGGAGAGGAACTTTCCTGCTGAGCAGGTGTGCTGGCTGGGTGAGAAGCCTTGGGTGAGAGCACGTGCAGCACACGTGGCCCCAACACCTGGAGGCTCCAGGGAGGGGGGGACAGCACTGCCAGGACTGCCCTGCACATGGGCATGGACCCCTTGGCCAGAACAGAGCACCAAAGGGCCCCTGCAGGAACCTGGACCTGCACAACCAAGAGAACAGATGGAAAGCAGAGATGGTTTTGCACTGGAAGCCCCTGAGAAAAGGGCTGTGCCTCAGTGAGCTCGTCCTGCTTGTGCTCACAGAACTGCCTGAACAACAAAGGGCTGTGTTTTGGTAGAGTCACAATGGGCTGAGTTGGAGGAGACTCATCAGGATCAGTGAGTCCAACTCCTGCCCTGCCCAGGACACCGCAACCATCCCACCCTGTCCCTGTCCCATCATCTAAACCCTCCTGGAGCTCTGGCAGCCTCGGGGCTGTGCCCACTGCCCTGGGGAGCCTGGTCAGTGCCCACCACCCTCTGGGGGAAGAACCTTTTGCTGAGATGCAACCCAACCCTGCCCTGGCACAGCTCCAGCCATTCCCTGGGTGCTGTCCCTGCCCTGCCCCAGCTCCAGCCTGGGTGCTGTCCCTGCCCTGGCACAGCTCCAGCCATTCCCTGTGCCCTGTCCCTTCCCTGGCACAGCTCCAGCCATTCCCTGTGCCCTGTCCCTGCCCTGGCACAGCTCCAGCCATTCCCTGTGCCCTGTCCCTGCCCTGGCACAGCTCCAGCCATTCCCTGGATGCTGTCCCTGGGCACAGAGAGCAGAGATTGGTACCTGCCCTTCCTCTTCTTGGGAGGATGTTAAAGACTTCAGTGCTGTCTCCCCTCATTTTGTCTTCTCCAAGTGCCCTCAGCTGCTCCTCATACCCTTCCCCATCCCCGTGGCCTCCTTTGGATGCTCTCCAGACTCAGCCCAGTGCAGGCTTTGCCTGGGAGATGAAGCAGCTCATTTGCATTTCAAAGCTGGCCTATATTTTGCTGATTGAGGGTAAATAATGCACCATCCGTGTGCACTCCCTGCTCAGAGGTGACAGCGCAGCACATCCAGAGACACCGTTCTTGGATGGCTTCAGCTGCACCAGTGGCTTCTGCCCTGCTCGGTTGGGAGACATCCCAGTGCCCAGCCAGGGGGCAGAGCACCTGTCCCTGGAGCAGCCAGGGCTGGGCAGGGGGGCAGTGGGATGGGTGCTGGGTACCCACCATCAACACCTGGATGCAGGAAGATGACACAACTATTAAGGTTGAAAAGACCTCCAAGGTCATCAAGTCCAACCTTCAACCAAATTCCCCCCTGGCCACTAATCCAGTTTGTGAAGGGCCTCAATGAAGTGTCTACTTGATTTTTGGACTCCTCCAGGGATGGAGATTCCACCACAGCCCTGGGCAGCCCCTTCCAGTATTGACCATCCTTCAGTGAAGAAATTCCACCAGCCCCTGCCCTGGCCCAGCCTGAGGATGTTCCCTCTGCTCCTGTCCCTGTTCCTGCAGCAGATCCCGACCCTCACCTGGATCCATCAGGGGGTTCAGAGAGCCAGGAGGTGCCCCCTGAGCCTCCTTTTCTCCAGCTGAGCCCCCCCAGCTCCCTCAGCCCCTCCTGCTGCTCCAGAACCTTCCCAGCTCATTCCCTGCCCTGGACACAAGATTCCAAACAATGGCAGAGATGGATGATTATTTATCCAGAACAATTCATCACTTGCATTCAGATGAAAATTAATGAATTTGATGATAAACTCTGCTATGAAATTAATTATGCTAAACGCCAGATATTAAATCCAAACCTCGAGAATCCCTGATTAAAAGGCTGGGAGACCTCTCTATTTTTGTGGCCTACCAAAGACACACAGTTATCTGTATTTGTCTCAGCTCCAGTCAGTTTTCCTCCCACTCAAAATGTAAAATTGATTTGCTGCCTTGGGGAATAAGCAACAAAAAATGATGCTTATCTTAGTTTGGTGATATGGCCATGATAAAAATTAATTGGTCACCAAAAATTAGTATTCAAAGCATGGAACACTCAGGAGGAAAAAGAAAAGATGGTTAAAATACCTGCCAAAAATAGGGATTTGGAAATCTTAGTCTACGAAGACAATTGACAGCACCAAGTTCTCCAAAGTGTCCTTAAGGTTCATGATGGAGATGGAAGGAGGTCCACAAACACTGGGCAGAAATTCAGCAATAGGACTTTAGGTATGAACAGAAAACAATTGGGGTTTTGCTTAAAAAAATGGTTTTTTTGCTGTTTCTACCACCCTAGAAAGGGCTTTGGGTCACCAGGATGTTTCAGAACGTGGCACAGACTCCTCCTCCCTTCTGTTCCCAACCCTCAGAAGCAATTTGGTCCCTCCAGCTCCCCTACTCAGTATATACAAATATAAATATATATCTATAGCTCACATCCAGGAGAAAAAGCCAGAGAAACCATAATGAAATGAGGGAAGAGAAGGCAGCTAAAAGAATTCCTCTCAAATATTACTACAAAATATTAATATACCCACTTACACTTCCCCCCCCAAACCTAAACCAATATTTAAATCTTACATAAAATATTCACATTTTAGGATTTCATTAAGTAAGACCCCAGTATTATTTAAAGGAAAAACAAAAAAAAAAGGCAAATATCCAGAGACTGGCACAGATTTTGGCCAATCCTGCAGCCCCTGGGGGCAATTATTCCAACAGACATCAAAGACAACTCCCTCCAATTACACTTAGGAGAGGATGTTAAACTGGGTTCTGTTACAGGGGGAACATCCCATGCCCTTAAATAACAAATAGACTTTTGAAGTCAGGAAAATTTCAGCTCTCCAGAGAAAGCCCCAGTGGCTCCAGAGGAGTTTGTGCCTTACAGGAGCACTCAAAGACCTTCCATGTGGGACCAGCACAGGGAGGAGTAACACAGGGAAATGACTTACAAAAGACCATCTCAGGGAAAAACGAGGGAAAATTGTGTATTAGACTGAGGAAGATTTTATAATCCTGCAATAACTATCAGGGAATGTGAACAAGACCAAAACAAACCCAGAAAATAAGGACAGGATAATTCCAGAAAACGGAACTCCAGATTCTGGAAAAAAAAAAAAAGAAGTTAAAAGTTCTGTGAAATGTTCAGGCACATTAATAACTGCAATTAAAGGCAGAAGAACATCAGTCCCAGTGAGGCTCTGGGGCTCAGCTCTACTGGGACACACTGGTGTGGACTCAGCAGCCCCCACGGGAACGGTCCCTGATCCACAGATGAAGATACAGCTCCTTAAAGTCACAGGAATTGAGAAACAACAGATTTCAGGGGGAAATCCCCTGTAAATCATGAAACCCCTGGGTATTTTCTCTTTCTTAAACTGACAAATGAATGATTCTCCCCCTGCCTGAGGCTCTCTCTCCTCCAGGCTGTGCCCTCCTTGTCCATCCCACCACATTCCAACAGGGAGACACCAGGGCTTGGTTTCAGGGCAGGAGGGACCTGGGGCAGCAGGAAAGAAGGACAGGATTTATTCATCTTTAGATGTTTATATAGACATCTATTTACTAACAGTCTGTGATCACTATTTTTTCAAGCTGGTGGCATAGATAGGGTGAGAATTACTCTTTGGGGGTATTGAGAGCAGATCATCCAAAATCTGGTCTCATTCCTAAATTTGCCATTAAAAATAAATACAAGACAGCATTAATTAATAAGTATCACGAACACAAAGCAAACAAGTGAAACATTTCCCCTTGAATGGGTCTTTCACACACAAATACATTCCTAAGTAACTACTTTTCATTTAAATCTTGTCATTTAAATCTTCAAACCTTGTTGCAAAGTGTTGCTGAGAGTTGTAATGACCCAGCAGGAGGGACAGCAGATCCCTGGCCCAAGAGCACTGCAAAGCACAGGCACACAGAGGTAGATACACACAAAATAAAAAGGGGAAATTACGGAAAAACAGAGGAAAGAACTAAAATCATGGGTTGGAACAAAGTGCTTGGACTCCTCTCCTCTCCTCCTGCCACAGGGGTGGGAATGAAAATTGTGACTGAGAGTTTTTAAATGCTGAGGAGGGTTCTGGTGCAAATGCAATTCAGAGATTGTACATGTGGAGCATCCACAGGTTCTTTAGTGTTTCTGTTCCCCCCACACTTTCCTCTCCATAGAGGAGACATAACAGGATGAGAAGATCTATTTTGATTGCAAAGATCTCCACACACACACACATAAATGTATAACTTCCCACAATATATATTACCGTTTTACAGGTGTGATCCCTTGGCACTTCATTTACTAAGAATTTCCAAATCCACTTGAACCCAAATTAAGACTCCTCCAGTCCAGATCAGCACTGAAAGCAAAGGGAACCTCGAGGGGCAACTGGAAAGGAAGTGCAGACCCCACTGCAGAGAGAGAGCAAAGCAAAGGCCTTCCCTGCACATGAGAAAGGATTAGGCCCACAGCAAAGTATTGCTATAGCAACAAAATAATTTAGGAGGAGATGTGCTACAAAGCCAGAGCCACAGAGATGTGATGGGAAGGGGCTCCTGAACAACATCTCGCTCCCCTTTGTCCCAGCTAACACAGGGAGAGGGGCGAGCACATGTTCATTCTGTGCTGCTGTTTTTAAACTCCTTTTATCAACCCCAGTTGGCAGCTCTCAGTCCTGACAAAGTGTCCTGCTTGAAGGGCAGGGGCAGAGTGATGGACCATTCCCAACCACCCCCTGTCCCAGGGACATCCCCAGCCCCACTCTGAGCCTGGGCAGGGTGGGCAGGGGTGCCAGGCTGTGCCAGCCCTCCGTCCCAGCCAGCACAGCCCCTCCTGCCCTGGCAGGCAGCTGTCTGCCCTCTCTGTTTGGCTACCTGGAAGTCCCAGCAGTGCCAGCTGGATGGCTGGGAAGAGCTTTCTGCAGCTTCCTCTGGAAGGGGGCTTTAAAAGTTAGGAAAATTTATTAGCAGCACCATTTATCCTTTCAGGCTATAAAAAGCTGCCAGTGAAACCCCCCAAAAGGCTTAATGCATTACCAAAGTGCTAATTTTATTCTTCATTATTCCCCCAAACCTCCACTGGAAAGCGAAGCTCCTGCTCTAGGACAGCTCCTGGTTAATGTATTTCTGTGTGTAGATCCTTGACAGAGCCCATTTTTCTTGCCTCTCAGGTGGCTCATATAGTGAGATTTATGTCCATTATGCATAAATTCCTTGCAATATTGCTCCAGCATAATCAGCAGAAAATCTGAGAAAGCACCCACAGCAGCCACAAAACATGGTCAGAGACAGCAGAACTTGGGCCACCTCCCTGAAGTCCCAGGGACCGTTGCCATTGAAATCAGGAGCTTGGTTTGGTGCCAATAGGTCTGAGTGGCCCCCAGGGTCCCCTTGCCATGCTGAGCCCCAGCACTGTCCTTGTGTGGCCTGGATGTAAATCCCACTGGGACAGCCCAGTTTAGACACAAAACCCAGTTTAGACACAAAACCCAGTTTAGACACCAAACCCAGTTTAGACACCAAACCTTTTATTAGATCTGGCCTTGAATTTCTGGAACTAAAAATAAAAAGATTTCAAAGATCACTTTCCATCCCTAATGCAATGTCAGCATCCTTCTCTCTGACTTATATTTATTGCCTCTTATTTCCACCCCCCCAACTCTGACCATGTGAACTGGCTCCTTCCTGCTCCTGGACACACAGAGGCTCTTCCTGGCACTAATATTTCTAATACCCCGATGCCCAGGGCACTGCCAGGAGCCAAGGGGGACCCCCAGGGTGAGACCCCACCCCCAGGGCTGGTCCCACCACCCCAGAGAGAGCCCTCAGCCAGAGCACCCACACACAGGAGCCTCAAAGTGAAAGAAAGGAAACTTTGAGAGCCAGACTCACCCTCAGTGACTGGCAGGAGAGACACAGGCAGGCAGGCGAGCCATGTCCTGCTCCAATGCTCAGCTTCCCTGGGGTGGATCTGCTGCAGGTGAGGTGGGACGAGGACAGTTCCTCCAGAATCCTCTGCCCCACCAACCCCTTTGCCCTGTTCAGGCAATGGCTTCTGTAGGAACAACAAATTCAGCAAAAGCACCACCTGGGGATTGTTTTCCTGGTAATCACTGAGGGGTTTTGCCTCGTTCTAGCCCAAGTCAAAGCTTTTCTAGTCCTTCCCACTGGGCTGTGAGAGTTTGCATTGAGCACATCTAGGTCTGCAGCACAGACATGCACAGAGCATCCTCCAAACCACCCAAACCCCCCAGAGTCACTCAGAGCACAACTCAAGCCCTCATTTAGAACCCCAGAATGGTTGGGGTTGGAAGGGACCTTAAAGATCCCTCGTTATAGGGTTAATAAAAACAAACAACTAGTAATTCTTCCACAGGGGTTGCACCTATTTGATGTGTCCTGGTTTCAGCAGTGAACTCACCCTCCAACACCCAAAGGCTTCTCAGCTTTCCAGGAACAGCACTCCAGGCTGGGTGTTCAGGAGCTAGTCCTGAGTTACACTGCAGAGCAGGAAAAAATAATCCCAGCCAAATTGGATTTGGCACTTTCTAATATTCATTAGTTTGTTTATCAGCAACACTCCCCCCACATCTTTCTAGAGATCCTCAGGTCTGCTGAGTGAGGAGCCACAGTTTCATCTTCAAAACAGATGAATTGCTTTGGGGCAGTGGAAATACTTGCTGTGGTAACCAGGATTGTGTGTTACCCCTCGGGGAGAGGCTGGAACAGCCCACGAAGGAATTGTCAAAAGGGATGAGATAAACTGAGCCCAACTTTGGGCTGCCTAAAAATTGGGCACTGACGTGGCATGTGATGATGCAGCTCAGCTAATGAGCACCTCCCCCAGAGCCTGACTCATGGCAGCTCTGCTGACTGGGAGGGAGCCTCAGCCCAAAGCTGAGCTGATTAAAATGGGGAAATGAACCTCTGTGTCCCCGAAGAGGAACGAGATCTTTGAGAGCTGGACTTGACTTCTCCCATCCCACAGACTCAATGTTTGCCTTGCAATGTCTGCAGTTCCCACTCGTGCCTCTTGGAGGGCTGTCCTTTCTGTTTGGATTGAATTTATTGATTTCTATTTATTTATCAGACCTCTTTTCTTCCCAGACTTTGGGATCGATACCAGGTCAGCAGTGGCACAGAATGGTTCTCATGGCTGCCTGGCCACTAAACGGGGCAAATTCCCACTGCTCTTGTTACTGTAAGAACAGAAAACACCAACTCCCCTGAAAGTCCTCAAGGATGTCAAATTAAACTGCAAACTCGACATTCATCTCGATGAATTAAGTTTAAATACTGTGCCATAGCATTAAATGCTTCTGGGTTTCCATTTCAACAAACACCGAAGTAAAAGCCTGATGTTCCCCCCAGTTTTCTTTGCTCTGCTCTGCGGGCCCTGTCTGTGCCTGTGTCCCCACCCCTGGCATCAGACCAAGAGGCACCAGGGCTCAGCAAAGCACAGACAGCAGCACCCACCTCCCAGATGCCTGAGGATGCTGAGAAGAGGGTGCTGGGCACCCCGTGAGGGTCTGGGGGTGCAGGGCACAGCCCGGGGGTGGCAGAGCACCTCTGTCCCCTCTGCCCAGGCTGGGGACGTGTCACAGAGCAAGGACAAAACCCCTTGGACCTTCATCCCCACAGCAAAAGCACATCAGCTCACAGTCCAGGCTCCTCCCGGCCGGGAGAGGAGGCAAGAATGTATTTTCTGCCAGAAAACCCTCTTAATATATAACTTTTATGCTGCATTTTCCACGGGCACGTGCTCGTGCCACGTTACAGCCCCTCCACCTGCAACACCTTTCTTCTCTCCCCCGGGCTGGCAGCACATTGGAAACCTCGGCTGGCAGGCAGAGCCCCCCTTCCATCCTCGCCGCGAGCCCCTAGAGGGAGACATGGCCCCGATTTTGGGAGGGAAAGGCGCGGGATGCAGGGAAAGGGATGCTGCGGTGCCAGCCTTGCCCGCTCGGGGTGCCAGGGCTGGGTGACCTCGGGAGGAGCGCAGGGCTGACCCACGGGGAGACACGGGGCACCCCACGGTGTGCCAGGGAGGTGATGGCAGCGGTGGGTGTGGGATGGCAGCGCTGTGCCAGCCTGGGCAGGGGGAGCGCCAGCTGTGCCCGCCGGGCAAAGCTTGGCCACAACAGCCCACAACGTGCCTCTTGTTTGACCAAATTCACGCTGCTCCTCTCCATCTCCTCCCTCACGGCACACACATTTGTATAAAGAAAAACGAGCCCAGAACGCCCCAGAAGGAGCAGGAGTGGATGCTCAGCATATTTGCATGGACAGTAAAATATCCCCAATCCCCAAAGATAAACTACACGGAAGATTAGGCTGAACTGCCAATTCCTTACAATGGTTCTCATTTCTTGGTTATGGCTATTTTTTGCAAATTTCCCTTTCAGAAATCACATTTCTTTCCAATCAGATCGTTGCCCTGGGGTTGTTGACCTTTATTTCGCCCATCTGGAAAACAAATGAAGCAGGAAGGATAACAATATGAGCTCCTAATCAGAAGTGCTGCTTGTTTTTTTGGAGGTTTGAGTTCCAACTTCTGTATTTCCCCCTAAAGGCACTGCCAGCAATATACTGGATAACCCCACTGCAAGGAAACCCAGCAGCTTGGCCACAACTTGGGGCACCTTATCAGTGGTGAAATGAAGAAAAAAGAAGTCAAATGAACAGGAAAAATGAACACAGCTGGAGCTGCCACAGCAGCACTCGGGGGCCAGGTGAGGCGTCCTGATGTTGCATTTAAAGCCTTGTCATCTCAGATTTGAGCCAAGTTTAATGAGAGGTTAACTAAAGGGACAGGCAGGGAGAAAACAATCTATTATCACTAATTTTGGTCAAAGGATATTTGTAAATAGAGTTATGAAAATCAGTATGTGTGGGGAGGGTTCATTAAGGTGGTTGAGCCAGAGGGAGGAGGAAGAGCAGCCAAGCACCAACCAAAGTTTGGGATTTCTCACCAAGCAATGCCAACTCCCAGGATGAGGCTGCAGGAGAACACAGCATTTTGTTAGATTTGAAGAGGAATTTGTTAATTTGAAGGATCCAATCCCCACAGTTCTAACTGGAGAATTTCTGAGCTCGCTCAGGCTGGAAATAAACCTGATTTGGGGGAATGAGGGGAAGGCTTTAAATTTTTTATTATTAGAAATCTGTGGGCAGCAAAATCAATAGTTTTTAGGCAGCTCTGTTAAAAAGGGAATAATACATTTCACTGTTCATTAAATGCCATTCTTTTCTCAACAATCTCATTGTTTTTCTCACCTCTACTTGTCACCCAGATATTGAATTAGCCTTAAAATCAGCCCCGTGTTGGACTCGATGGTCCCTGTGGGTCCTTCCAGCTCAGGCTACACTTTGATTCTGTGTTTCTAAAACTGTGCATGGGCTTTGTAGAAAAACATCACGAAAAACATCACAAAAACTAGATGAGTTTTAAGGTCCCTTCCAACCCAAACCAGCCTGTGATTCCATGAGAACCCTTTGCAGCAGCCTCACAAAACAGCCTGACCATGGATGGAGAAAAGTCACAGGATGCCAGAACGTGCTGGGTTGGAAGGGACCCACAAGTATCACCTGGTTCAACCCTCAGCCCTGCCCAGGCCCATCCCCAAGAGTCATTCCATGTCCCTGAGAGGATCATCCAAACCCTCCTGGAGCTCTGGCAGCCTTGGGGCCGTGCCCACTGCCCTGGGGAGCCTGGTCAGTGCCCACCACCCTCTGGGGGAAGGGCCTTTCCCTGAGATCCAACCTGTCCCTGCCCTGGCACAGCTCCAGCCATTCCCTGTGCCCTGTCCCTGCCCTGGTACAGCTCCAGCCATTCCCTGGGTGCTGTCCCTGCCCTGGCACAGCTCCAGCCATTCCCTGGGTGCTGTCCCTGGTCCCCCAGAGCAGAGCTCAGTGCCTGCCCCTCCTCTGTCCCTCCCAAGGAAGTTGTCCCTGCACTGAGGTCTCCCCTCAGTCTCCTCCTCTGCAGCTGAACACCCCAAGTGCCCCCAGTGCCCTCACACACTGCCCCTCAGGCCCTTCTCCATCTCCACTGCCCTCCAAAAGGTGGGTTATCTGAGGAGAACAATACTGAACCAAGGAGAAGGTTGTGGGCAGAGCAGCCCCAGATGCCCAGGGGGCAGAGCCAAAGGGAGCAGCAGCTTTGGCAGCACCGATGGCATCTGGCCCGAGTGACACCCTCGTGGCTGCAAAGGGCAGGGCCACTCTGTGTGCCTGCACACAGCCTTGGTGCCAGAACCTGCCCTTAGGAGAAGCTGCACAAGTGGTGCCCAGGCCACCAAAATGCCAGGGGAGCAGCAGCACCCCCCTGGCCGCCCCACTGAGGAGCACGAGGGCATCGCTGCAGAGTCTCCTCTGAAGGACAGGCTGCTGGTGGCCCATAACAGCAGGGGCTGTTTCAGAATAGCAAATGACAGGCAGAGGAATAATAAAAACTAGCAAATCATCCCAAAGCCCAGCACTGCATCCAAGGCAGTTTAATAGCCCTCAGTCCTGTCACACCACAGCTCTGGTACTCGCAGGGCTAATGAGGGAACAGGCAGAGGGTCCTGCTCTGCATCCATCTCACCCCAAACTTTGCTGCCTCCTGCATGCAAATGGCACCTAATGCTGTGCTGCCAAGAGGGAGCACTGGGCTGACTCTGCTGCCAGGGAAAATTGGAAGAAAATACCTGGTTTAAAGAACTTTTCTTATTCTTCCCCCGTGGGAAAAAAAAAAAGAAAAGGAGAGAGGAGATGCAAGGAGTTAATTGCATGGGACCTCTTCTATCTCCTGGCTGGCTACTGAGCCAGAGCCATAACTCAGAGCCCGTGATGCCCAGAGAGGAAACATGATTTGATGGAGTAGGGGCAATCCCATGCTTATCAAATCATCTTGCTGCCCTGTAAAGCTAAGCTCCAATTTATGATGTTTTATGAAGCCCCAGATTGAGCTAAGGCCATAAAAATTGGGACTTAATATTCAGGAATAAAAATGCAGAGAGCACCACTGAAGTGACTTTTTTTTTTAGGGTTTGTATCCTCCTCCCATTAAATCTGAGCAGGGAGTGTGACAGTAACGGGGTGCTGTTCAGCAGGGAAAAGGAGACCAACAGCACAGGTTTGGGATGGCTGAGCCACAGGAACTCAGTGCTGTGTGTACTCTAAGGCAGAATGATGGTCATGCCCAGAATAATGGCTAATAAAGCACCACAGTATTGCCCTCGGGGAGTTTATTTTTACTTTTAAACATTTTCCCTCTGAGGAGGCTCAGAGATGTCTCTCCAAGCACATCTGCCCACCAGACAGAGTTTTCCTTCAAGTGACCAAATGCCCAGAAAGAAATTGCACATTTGCATGCAGCTGTTTGGAGAGCTGCCCTTGCATTTACCCACCTGAGAAAAAGGATGAGATTCCTTTTTTATGGGCTTGAAAAAGGAATGTAAGAAAGATTGGGATTTTTCCCTTCATTCTCCAGAGCCACCACTGCATCTCACATACTTTCCCTCACTGATCTCTTGTTAAAATCCTTAGGAGAAGACACCCATCTCCTTAAATTACATATTTAAGCTCTGGGTGGAGCAAAGCACAGAGATACCAGTTTAATGTTAAATGTCTGTTCAGCCAAACATTTAAGCACTCACCCAACTTCCAAAGGTGTTTCTATGACTTAACAGCTGCTTGAGTTATTGCTATGCAGAGATGAGATTATTTACATGCTTAAGTGTGATCTCTAAATCCAGGCTGAAAATCCTCTGAAAAAAAAAAAGAACCAAGATATCAATTATACAAGAATTGGTTAAAGCATCACTTGATTTTGACTTGGAGATTTTGGGCTCTCATTAAGAAGCAGGGCTGGTGTGCTCAGCTCTGCCCTGCTGGCAGCCCAAGGGAGCCCTGTTTGAACAGCCCAGCCTTGATCATTAAAGCCTTGTGCTAATGGCAGGTGTGGGCACCAGGAATCAAATGACTTAAAGCTCTGCACCACCTGAAGTCACTTTGCCTCTGATTTAAAGCTAGACAAATGTGCAGCCTCCTAAAATGTCTTAAGGATATGCATGGCTAACCTCTCCAGGAGCAGCCTGTGCCAGGAAGGAGAAGTTGCTCCCCCAGCTGCTCATTAAAACCCTCTTGCTGGAGGTTCTGAACAGATCTGTTGGCAAAGCAGTTCAAATGAGCACTTTCATTCTCTTCAGGCAGAAAAAAAAAATCATAAAAAAATCAGCTGGGGTAGCTGGGACTGGTAATTCAAACAGTTTAAAGCAGCCTGGCTGGGAGGAGTTCAGAGCATGGGCACAGAGAGCTGGCTCAGCACAGGGAGGGTGGCATCGCCTCATGCCATGGGGTGTTGCCTCAGCCAGCACCCAAACCATGTTCCCATTCCTGTCCCAATCATTTGTGTGCTTAAATAAAAGCATTTATTGCAAGATAGGTCCAGAAACACTCAATTCATTATTTTAAATATTTTTCCTTGTTCATTAATAGGGATTTCTGAATTTTTTCTTTCTGAATTCTGGATTTCTGCAGTTTCTGAGTTGCACAAGGCTGAGAGGGCACAGCACGGGGCTCAGGAGGGAAGATCCTTGGGATCCAGCATCCCTCCCTCTGTGATCCCAGCAAACTGAACACATTCCTTGAACCAGCACCATCAACCTGCAACCAAAGTAACAAGCAAGAGTCCAGGGTACAAAACTTGCCTGGCACTGCCATTCCCTGGATGAATCCCTGGCTCTGCCACGAGTTCCTTTGCACCAGGCTGGAATTCCACCTGTGGATGCAGGATCTGTGGATGGCAAGAGGTGTTTGGGGTCTGAGGTTATTTGGGATTACAGACAGAGGGTATTCAGAAGGCACCACAGGTGTATTTTAGATAATACTTTTGTTTCCTGCAGTTGAAAATTCACAACACAGCTGTGTGGTCAGCACTGACAATCCAGGATTTCCTTCCCACTCTCTCCAGTTACTTCCCTGGATCTGACAGAGCTGGGGAAAAAAAATGAACCACCCAATCCATGCTGAGGCAGAAAAGCAACTCAGTAAAACATCATCTAAAACAGGAGGTTTGAACTCATTGAAACTCTATTATATGCTTGAGTAAGTCCTGCAACAATAGAGGCTGGGTGTGATTATGCAGGCAGGAATGTGCCAGGCAGATGTTGCCCTTCCTGCCACTCCGTGGGGTCTCATCACTGCCCTGGCCACCATGGGCTGCCCAGGTGTCCTTTGGAGGTGGCACATCAGGAGAAGAGGGCAATGATGCATTTGTAAGCCAGGTACTGCTGCTTATTGATTAATCTCAGCTCTCTTTAGAGGAAAAAAATAAATACATGTCTTTCAGGTTCTCAGAGAAAAGATTTAAAATGGGAAAAAAAGAAAGTAACTGGTTTTTATTTTTAAGCCAAAGTCCTGATGTGGGGGAAGGTCTGACTGGTCACTGCCAAGCACCTGGTGATGGGGAATTCTTACAAGTGTGGCATTGCAAAGGCAAAGGGAAAACCATCAGGCTCTAAATTCCCCAACAGATTTGCACGAGTGTTGTGGGAGAGGTCCCAGCTCTGTAATAATTCAGAACATATTTAGTTCCCACAGTTCCACCTGCAACTCCCACAGTGCCCTGCCCAACCTTCCCACCTGGGCATGGGAATGCAAAGGGCACAACACTCAGATGAGGCTCCCTCTGGTCTCCTGTGCCCCACTGAGGGGTGTCTGATGGTCCCACCAGCGATGCCACCCCTGCAGTGACTGTTGTGGGGACATTGCTCTGCCCCAAGGGCTGCCATCCTATGGGAGGAACCAGTGGAAACCCCGTGCCTGGCACAGTGCCTGTGCCACCCCGATGTGGCTGCAGCCCCCAGGAAAACCCAGGGATGGGCAAAGGGCAAAGCTGAGCCCAGAACCTGCCCCAGCTCTGCCCTTGTGTCGCTCAGACATCGCTGTTCTGCTCCCAGGCAGAAACTCTGCCCAGGGAGGAGCTCCTGGACTGTTTGTGTTCACTGTCACATGTTTTGTTCAGCCAAGGGATGAAGGGCAAGGGCTGAGCAGCACGAGGTACATAAATACAGGTATCACCCAGTGCCACAATACAGCAGCAAAGCTCTGCCTTCATTCAGGGAGTCCATCATTTCAGAAACCCAAAGAGTTTACAGAAAGGATTGTCAGAGAGCCCATCATTTTGCAGTTAGTATAATTAATAAGGTGTGCACCAACTCCAGGAGTGTTTTAACACATGTTTGCAGCTGAATTGCATTGTTGTGGTAATAAAAGAGAGCCACATGGTAACAGAGCACCAGGGACCTGAGCTGATGCAACTGTTAAACATCAATAGCAAAACCAGGGGGGAAACAGCAAGTTTGCCTTTAAAAATAGTTTGGTTTTCAAGAGCCGTGATTTTATTTAGGAGATTTTATGAAAGAGCTTCTGTTTATAAAAATTATTGGGTAGTGTTGGCTGTCAGAAAACACAAACAGGCAATTAGAGCACTAAGTAGAACGACAGAATGAACTCCCCCTGGCAGGCTCCTGTGTGGAGCTGAGCAAGGCCCCAGCTCCGGGGAAAATGGGCATGTGTTTGATGGGCAAGATCATTGGGGGAGCCCACTGGGACTGCTCACACACTGAAGGGGGTGGCAGTGGTTCATGAAAGCTCAGGTATACCTTGGGGAGACTGGATTGCAGGGACTGCAGGGATTGTGCTGTGGCACCACCTAAAAGCCACTTCAAAAAGTCTCCTGGAAATGTTCTGCACACAGTTTGGGTTAACTTTAATGGATAAGTTCTGTTTGGAGGCCTTGGAAGGACTAGTTACTTCTCTGTCTCCCTATTGCACACCTGAGTTCTACACTGGCTTTTCCTGCTGAGTCTCAGTGGTGGAAATAGCTGGTTCTGCCATGAAATAATGATAAGTTTTGGTCCTTGCAGTGCTTGTGAGCTTATGAAGTGTGGAAGCAGATGAAGGACAGAACAGCCCTCCCAAGAGAAATGTGATTAACTGCACAATGTCACCCAGTTACCTTCATTCTTTCCACTCCATAAAAATCAATGGGCCCAATTTCCTGCGCGAGAACCTGACCATTGGTGTGTTCTCAAAGTGCTCCCATTACCTTCCCTCCAGACCTGCACATCATCTCCTGCACGTGTTCAGTCCTCAAAGTTACTCTGACGGACATAAAGGAAACCAAAAATAGCTAAAATTAACTCCTCCTGTGATGCTTGAACTTGGTTTGGGGATTATTTTGAGGGTGATTGGGCAGGACCAACACAGTGGCACTCAGGACACCTCGCCCAGGATTCTCAAAAAAAAGGACATTTCTCCTGAGCTTCTTCTCAGAAACAGGAGTTGCTGCAGGGACAACCCCCAAGGGAGGGTGGAACAGATTTCTGGGGGGATTACTCTGAATCTGAGCTGTTCCTCGGGAATTCTTACAGCAGACAAATATTCTGGAGGAAACTTCTCAACAGTTGCTGCAAAAGTGGGCAAAATTCACCAAGAGAGGAATAAATGACGTCAAGAAGGATGTCCCTTCTTTCTCCTTCTCCAAATAACACAAACAGCCATGTCTTCTCCCAACTCAAGTCCACCAGAGCCAGGGCTCTGGTTCCTCCTGTCTCCCTGTGTGTGTCATGCTGAGCCATGGGGGGTTTTATGATGAGGGGCAGCACTGACACTTGGTTCCAACAACACCAGCATTTGGATCCAACAACACCAACAGACCCTTTGCTTCAGGGACTCCTTACTGATGTGAAGCACCCAAGGACCATGTTTGATCAGACAGCTGGAGCTCCTGGGGGGCAAATCCAGGAGCAGGACTCTGCATGACCTTTCTGAGGCAGGAGGCAGAGGGTGGGCTGACTCTGCCACCCCTCTCCTTGCCATCCCTCTGTATTTTGCTCCTCTTTGCTCCACTTTGACCTAATTGGGTTCATCCTAACTGGAGCCTTTGTGTCAACCCCAAAGTCCTTCTGACCTCCACTCAGAGAGGCTCAGCCAGGCAGAGAGGCCCAACACTCCCACCCTGCTCATCTCCCTCTCCACTGCCATGCACAGAAGGCATGGCCAGTGTCAAATGAGCCTCACAATGAGTCCCCTCGAGCTGTGCCAGCGTGATTAAGAGTGATACAGCACATCAGCATTGTCAACACTATTCAACCAGTGTAAACCTTAGTTAGAAATGTACTTGTCAGAGAAAAATGCGCCTTTGATTTCTATTACACTTTCCCCAGTAATTGCTGTCATCAGTGGCAGGTTATTATTACAGTTGAATAGAGTTTCAGTAATTACTTTTGCACAGATTCTAACAGCTTTTAGATTGAATGATATTCTGACAGTTTGAATACTCTTGACAACAATTACCTTTTTCCTGGTTAACACTGATTCAGGAAAATTAAAAATTAAATCTGTTCAGAGGAAACACTTATGTATGGCACTAGTAAGTGGGCTGATACAAAAATGTGTAAATTACAGAATGACTTAGAATAAAAAGTTCTTTTGCTCTTCCTCTTGTGCTTTTTAAAAAATCAGCACTTAGGGCACATGCAGTTCATGCTGGTTAGATTACCAGTAAATGATGTGAAATGATTTAAAGCACTTCTAAATCCACTTCCTAGTGATCAGCTTGAAATGAAGCAAACACTATTGTGGAGGAAGGTTTGTTGCTCCTCCCCTAATTCCTGCCCTTAGGAACAGTCACATAATGGCTTTTGCCTTTCAAAGCATTATTGTTAATCTCACGTCACCAGATTATTTAAAAAACAACAACAAACAAGCAAAGGGTCTGACAGAGGCAGCCTAGAAAAAACCCAGCATGTTTGTTATTCCTGAAAAAATTATCTAATATTGCAGGGGTCATAACTCAAAGGGCTTGATTAAAAAAAAGAGGCTCATGCACACAGCTCTCCAATTTAATTCCCCTCTTTGACAGCATAACTGGCCTTGTAGAGAAGGGAGATGCGGTCCATGTGATACATCTTGTTATTAGGAAGCTTTCTGATACTGTTTCACATGCCATTCTTATAATAAAACTAAGAAAATATGGTCTAGAACGGGATAAAATTACCATAAGGTGGAGAGAACAATCGGCTGAAAAACTGCTCTGGAGGAGCAGCTCTCAATGGTTCACTGTCAAAGCAGGAGGAAATTTCAGGGGAGACTCCTCAGGGATCTGTCCTTGCTCCTGCTCTGTTCAATATTTTCATAATGACTCAGTTAAAGGGAAAAGAGATTCCATTTATAAAATTTGCAATGTTGAGGAGCTGGGGTGGTGGGAACCCTTGGGACGTCTGGAGCAGAATCCGAGAAGATATTAACAGTTTGGAGTGAAGGTCTGAAATTAAGATGAAATTCAATAAAGCCAAGTGTAAAGTGTTGCACTTAGAGGGGGGAAATCAGCTGCCAGAGGGAAGGTGCCAGTGAAGGAGCTCCATTGCCCTCCCACAGTCACTCCCAGTGGCCTGAGAGCCTCGTGCCAAACAAAGGATCAAACTGTGCCACTGAAGGGGATCCCGGGGGGGTGTGATGAAGATTTTGGGTGATACTCTCAGGCACAGGGTGCGACTCCTGGGGAGGGTCCTGTGCAGGGCCAGGAGATCCTTGTGACCTTCCATGAGACCACTGTGGGAATGATCCCACCCTTGATAAGATGGGGCTCAGCTGGAATTCTCTGTCCTGTCTTGAGCTCATGGTTATAAAAAGGTGCAAAGAAACAGGAAAGGATTAAACAAAGTCCAGCTGAGAACAGCAAGAGTGGGCAGGGCTGAAACATGACTCATGGGGATAAGATCATGGAATGGTTTGGGGTTGGGAGGGACCTCAAAGCCCACCCAGTGCCACCCCCTGCCATGGGCAGGGACACCTTCCACTATTCCAGGGTGCTCCACGCCCTGTCCAACCTGGCCTGGGACACTCCCAGGGCTGGGGCAGCCACAGCTTCTCTGCCCAACCTGTGCCAGGGCCTGCCCACCCTCCCAGCCAGGAATTCCTTCCCAACATCCAGTGCAGATCTCCCCTCCCTCAGCTCCCCCTGCCCTGCCCTGGGACTCTGTTCCAAAGCTGCGATTGAGCCTTCAGTGTCTGACACCTCTCCCAGCTCTGAGCCACTTGTGTATTAAAACATCACCGTCTTTTTCTCGCTGCACATTAGAATTATAGATATAGTTTATTGTTACACTTTCCATAGAGCCTTCTCTTTTTATTAGCATTGTACAGTCTGTACAAAAGCAAAATTTGGTCCTTTCAGGGAGCTGAAAGGAAGCAATCGGTTACATGACAAATCCAACATTATCATATGTAAACCTCATTTACCAGGGAATGTCTTCCTGTTTCCACTCCATTAATTGAATGAAACCTATTTCCACATTCTGGGAGGCAGCAGAATCCTCCAGCTAACAGAAATAGTGCTTTTAGGGGGAAAAAAAGAAATGTCATGCTAGAAAATATATTTTACATACTGACTGGTCCAAAATTATAGAGATTTCCGAACAATGACTTATTTTCAGTGCACTTCTCAAAACTAAAAATAAGGGGGCCTTACCCAGAGTTGTGCAGAGCATTTGGGCAGAATAAAGTACCACTTTTTAATGTTCATTGTGTATTAAAATGTGTTAAAATGACACTTGTAAGGCCCAACCAACCCTACTCTAAATATGAGGAGATAAACACAGCTAAGGAGAGTCCAAATTCCAGATTAATTCAGGATACACCACCCTTTGGAGAGTCAAGACTGATGTTTGTAATTAAGAGATGTTGATGATTATTTTATTGCATTTTCTCACAAGAAAATCTGTAGCCCCGAAAGAGCAATGACAATAAAGCTCCTCACAGATTCCAGACACTCCTCTAGAAAAAAGTAACTATTTCGTAGAGTTCTGTTTAGGTCCAAGGGAAAAAAAGGGACTAAAAAATTCCCAGCTGGAAGAGGACTCCCTAAAACCAACTCTTGCTCAGTATTTGCATTGATGGACAGTAAGAAAACCCCAATAACGTTTTCTATGGCACAAAGTAAAGCAGCATCACCACCACACTCTCCCAGGAACGCAGAGGAACAGAAAAGGAATGAAATGATGAAGAATAAACATCAAGGTTTTTCCCTGAGCCCACGGGAGACCCCCCCTGGGCTGGATCCTGGGATTTCAGAGCCCAGAGTGGGGTGTGGGCACCCCCAGGGGGAATTCAGGCTCTGGTGCCACAGCTCCATCTGCCCAACAAGGACAAGCCAAACAAAACTGATATGCAAATGAGAAAAACTGGCAATTTCCAATTACTTCTACGTTCCTTTGCTTCCTGACCTCCAGCCAAAGGCTCTGGAAGCCAAGGAAAAGACAAGCTCACAATTAGTGGATATGACCAGCTAATGGGCCTGTTCTGAACAAGCTTTGAACTAAAACAATAAGCAGGCCTGGGAAAAAGGAGCTTACTGGGCTATCTGAGGCCAATTTCTTTTAAGCACAGGTCAGGTTATTTTAAAATAAATTCCTTTTAGCAATTGTCCCATCAGGACTGTCATTGCAGAGGGAACGGACCCAAAACCTCCTGTTGCCAAAGAACTTAATCTTGGTGCATCTGGAACTGTATTTTCTTCAAATAAAACTAATTCATAATATGAGTTGTTTTTCTGAACTAAATTGTTCTCTGACAACTTCAAAAGCAAATTTCATATAGAGGGAAAAAAATCAACACTCAGTTAAAAAGCTTTCTGAAAAATCCGTGGAGCCATAAGAGGACTGAATGGCTTGGTGAGAAAATCAAAGGAAAAGAAAAGAGAACTGGACAACTCCAAAATGTTTCTGAGTAGCCAAGTTGCCAAACACTGGGAACTGGAAGTGTGAAAAACGACAATATTCCCCCCAAAATAACTCCTGATCCCACTCTCCATCTCCTGGCCTCACCACTAAAATATTGCCCCAAAAATAACTCCTTATCCCACTCTTCCTGTGTCCTGGCCCCACCAAAATTCAAATTGCAGTTGCAGCCCAGCACCACGAGTATCTTCAATGCCATTCCTGAGAACCCAAATGCCACGATGAGGATCAGAGATGGTGGAGCACTCTCAGCTCAGCCCTGCTGCCCACACAGAGCCCAGGCAGCCCCAGCACAGCCTGGCAGTGCCACACTCACCTGGCTGTGCCCAGCATCCTGCTCCTCCTGCTCCCAGCGAGGCTCTGCCCATTCCCACAGCTGAGTGCAGTGACAACAGGGACCCTGCCAGGTGTTTGCCATGAGGTTGAACACACGAGTTGCACTTGCAGCCTCCCAGCCTGCCCTAGAAGGAAGCAGAGGGAATCATCACAACAGGATTCCTCAGTTATCCAGTCACCCCTTTGCCTGTGCCTGGTTGAAGGGAAGGCTCTGAGTGTGCTGATGGCTTTGTTTTACCATCCAGAGTGCCAGCAGTGTCTGATTAACACTTCTTCATCCCTATTCAAGCATCTTTGTTGGGAGTAAGGCTTTGCTCTTTTAGATCCTGCTGCAAAGCCTCTCCAGGCAATTGAGAAGTGCCCCGAGGATGGGGAGGGGTGAGCCCTTGCTAATTGTTCCTTTCACTTTAGAGTGAAAACAAATTCTTCAGCTTTCACTGGAAACCCCTGGAGTTCAATGCCTTGATACACTGGACCCTTATTTTAAGGAGGCTGATGAGGAGAGGAGGGGAAAGGGAGGACACAGCCCAGGACAGGGGGCTGGGCATAAACTGAAGTACAGACATTACCCAGCCCATGGTGACACATCACAGGGCTTGGGTTCTACTCTCCAGAAAGGCTCCAAATTCACCAAGTTCACAGAGGGTTCTCCAG
Organism: Sakesphorus luctuosus; assembly: GCA_013396695.1. Lineage (NCBI taxonomy): Eukaryota > Metazoa > Chordata > Aves > Passeriformes > Thamnophilidae > Sakesphorus > Sakesphorus luctuosus. The sequence continues at coordinate 531,067 of VWZD01001087.1, read as the reverse complement.
ATTCACAAAGGGTTCACAAACTCACACCATGCTACATTTCAAGTGCTCATTGCTCACCAGCAGAGTGGAGCTCAGAAGGCCACCCTGGTGCTCCCAAATCGCTGCTCACAAAGAATTTCTCCCCAGGAATCTCAGGTTTTCAGACTGCTCCTCTCCCAGACTGAGGTCTCATCTCTGTTCAAGGTAGAAGTGCAGCTGGAGAGCAGTGGGAGCTCCTGAACTCTGGTTTGGGCTGTCTCAGGAAAACATACTGAGGAATCACAAGGTGCTTATTCAAGACCAAGAAACGTGGCTGGTGAACTGACCACAAATGCTGATGGAAACTAAAACTTAACCACACACCTGTCAGTGGTATTGGAATTTTATAACTCCTTTAAACAAACCCCCTCAGAATTGATGTCATTTGTCAGGAAGCTGAGTGTCAGCTGGGCACACCCCACACAGCCAGGTGATGTCCTCCCCAGGATGGCAAACCCCAGAACAGCTCCATGAGGGGGTAACTTTGGGTTGCTTGGAAAACAACTGATGCCTTTGCTCTATGAAAGAGATTAACTGGCTGGAATTTATATCTTTGTCCATCCATAAGTTAAAAAAGCCTATGAACCCATAGCCTATAAAAACACAATGACACAAACAAGTGCAGGTCTGTAAGAGGGGAAGCACCAGTGGCACGTGGCTGGTGCTGTGGGAAGGCAGGAGAGCGTGGGCAGCCAAAGGTGTCCCCAGCCTGTGTGTCTGAGGGCAGCAAACTGCTCTGGACACACCACCCACCCCACCAAAACTGCTGTTCTGGCAGAAGAGAGAGAATTTGTGGGGAGGGAAATAGAGGAAGTGCGATAGAACCTGCAAAAATAGCTTTAAAAAACTGTCTGCTCACACTGAAATCATTTTTCTTCCCTGCACAAAGCGGGATTTCACCCCGGAGTTGTTTCTAGAAGACAGTAAAACATAACAGATGAACGTTGCCTTGCACAAGGAACACACACATGCATTTAAATCACTTATATTTTACTTTTTTATGATGCAATTGCGGATTGTGTTATTTTGCATTTGTAATTAGAGGTTGAAACAGATGGTGGGGGTGGTTTGAAGTGATGTACTGGAGGAGGCAGCTCTGGGGCCCAGGTCTCCTGCCCTACCAGTGCTGAGCATGGAAACCCCACCAGGAGGAGGCCAAACACCAGAGTTCTGCACACCAAAGCACCCTGGAAAGTATCAAAATGGAGCTCCTGGAAGGTCAATAGGCATTGGTGAAAATCTGGGATTTTTTCCCAAAAAGCACTTGCAGTGTTCTCAGTACCAGGCTCTGACTGGGGCCTTTGGGTTGGATGCTCCCAGAGGCTGGTGAAGGTTGAACTAGAACATCTCAGAGGTCTTTTCCAACCTGGTTGATTCTGTGGAGTGAGATGGATGTGTTTGACCCCTCAAGCAAACCAGCAGGGTTTTGGCACAGCCTCCAAAGGAGGGAAAGGCCAAGGCTGGCCCAAGGACTCCTCTGGAAAGCCCCCAGAGGAGCAGTGACCCAGCAACCATCAGTTCTTACAGTGGGGAACACCAACCATGGCATCAATCCATGACCAACGGGTGGCTTTTCCAACTCTTCTTCACCAAGGAAAAAAGGAATCTGTGAACACAAGGAGTCCCTTCAGACCCTTCCCATCATGTGCAATCTGACCCCAAGACAGCCCCTTTAGCCCATAAATATTCCAGCCTGAGTGGAGCAGTGTGTCTGCAGGGTGGGGACACCTTGGAGATGGGACACCCCTCAAAGCTGCTCCTCAAGGCAGAGAGAGCTTTTACCAAGGACAAACCTTTGGATGGGTCCAATTTGAGCTCTCCTTAAACTGCAACTGGATTCTCCCAGTGACTCTCCCCGTGGGCAGGGATGTCTCCCAAAGCTTGAGATTCCTTCCTTGAGATTCAGACAAGGAAGACAGACCCTTTACCCACAAGACATCCTCAGGGACTGACTCATGGCATAATGAATGAACATGAATAAAATAAATATTTACTCTTAATTATTATAAATTTATACAGATACTTCCACTGGGCATAAACCACTATCTGAGACCAAAGTCAGACCCAACTGCACCTGAGCTCCATCAACTTACTGACTGGCCATTTCCTACCAGAAATGGAGCAAACCCTCTGAAAGCAAATATATCCTGCCAAAAATACACACCCCAGACTTTGGAGGCCTCTGACAGGGCACTGGTGGAGCTGCCCCAAAGCGGCACTTAGAGCTCCAACCTCCAAGGACCCAGTCAAAGATTCACTCATCCACAGGAATCCAAACCCACAAGCCCCAAATCAGGGTTTGAAACCACTACAGAGCCTTCTATGGACATGGGAAAGAGTCATGCTGATATTAATATTTTATATTTGTTATTAGAAATAGTCGTTAAAACAGCTTTTATATTAACTACTAATATTATCTCCCCTATTAGGCTGTTCTGAGAATGATTTTAATGTTTTTCAATTTGACTTTTCTTACCAGCAGTGCAATATTTACTGAACGCCCAGAGTTAAAAAGGCAACTGTAGCTGCTGTTCCATCCCTTGGTTTGGTTTCTTCACATTTCTTTGTAAATACAAAAAGGATCTGAAGTAAACAGATCGTAAAATCTTTCTATAAATAATATCTGTTTACTATCTTTGGGGATGGGTATGGACAAAGAAATGGAACCAGAATGCCATAAGAAGGAATTTTCTTTGGGGAATTTGTTCACATCTGTTCCTGGATCACAACAGGAGGAACAGAAATTATTTAAAAAAAAAAGGCAGAAAAGAAAGGAAATGTAACTTTCAAAAGGAAAAGTGGCTCCCTCTGATCTTTAGCTGAAGGTTCTGGTGAGTTTTATTCTGCCTGACCTGATTAGCCCAATGCTAATAAAGAGCTAATGAAGAAGGCAAGACTCATCCTGAAAGTTAATTCTTTTCTGGAAGGGAGGTAGATGGGTTTCTGAAAGGAGGTGCATCTGGGAAAATGGCTCTCATATATAAAATATATAGATATAGATTAAACCACCCAGAAATGATAGAAGGTTTTCTACAGTAAATTGTATTATTAATTTCTCAGATTGTTCTTTCTCTGGTTTTTCTAGGATGGGCAATGGTGCCAGAGCTGTGGTGCACACAGAGAGCCCCTATTGCACAGCTGAATCCATTGCATGGATTGAGATCATCAAATCTGAACTGCCTGAACCTGCAGAGCTTCAGTGCACAAACTACAAGGCCTGGCAGGTACTGAATCCTTTCAAGAACTATTTATTTCAAAGTTACAAGGCTGATGAAGGTTTTAGAGTTACAAATTCCTGTTTTTCTTGGAGCAACATCTTTAAAGATATGCAAAGAGGGATTTCTCAGCACTATTCAGAAAGGAGTCTCAAGTGATTTGCCACTTCGGAGTACAGAGATTGTTTTCTACTTCAAGCAAACATTTTGAAAAAAACAAGAGAGGATGTGAGAAAATGCTCATTAGGAAAACAACACCAAGAATCTCAGTAGGAATATTCAAGCAACTTATTTGATTTTTGTCCTTTTAGATCTTGGAGAAGGAACAATGCATTTGTTTTTAAATATACAGATAAATGTGAAAGTCATAAATGAAAAAATGAGGTTTTAAAGGGTTTGGGGTAGGTTTGGAATAAACCCCCAGCCAAGGGCCCACTAAGACAATGTTCCCAAAGCTGAAGCCATTACAGCTGGTTCTCAAATTGCTTTAAATTGGGTTTGTTTGAGGTCTTCTTTGGGTTCAGTAGACTATGAACATGTGTCTTATCCTCACTCACACCAAGAGATCTTCAGAACAGATCTGTTGGCACAGTGGACGGACATCCATGGCCACAGAGATCCCATCCCTCTGCCCTGCTGAGGGAAGTGCTGTGTGCTGTGCGCAGGAACTGGATATTTGGCTTCACCCTTTGCACCTTTGCTCACTCCATGGGTCACAAATACTTCACCACGAGGAAGTGAAGGCAACGTGAATAACTCGGTGTCAAACTCCAGCCATATGTTCCCTGCTATCTGGGCATAAATCCAGGGAATTTACTGTCCTCTGCTGCAGATCAATAATCCCCCAGCCCTGCAGAAGTGCTGAACGTACAGTGCCTTGGAGAGCTTGGGAGACACATATTTTCAGATATCATTATTTACATACAGGGCCCAAGACCAGGAGATAACCTTAAGCTTTGGTAACATTAACACTTGCAAATAATCATCACTCTCACTCTCACACCCCATAATCTGCTAACATATGTCTACATTTTCTCTGTGTTTATGTGGTACTTTATATGGAAATGTCTCATTACTGCCCCCAGCAACACGTGGCATTTCTTCAAGAACATTTCAGCACCTTTTAACATGGTTTCTTCAAACGTCTTTCTAATTGGGAGGATTTCATTCTACAAATGTTATCACTGCTCAAGCAGATCAGTTTTCCTAACTGCTTAATATGCATGCTCCAGGCATTCCTACAAAATGCAAAATATACAGTGCAGAGTTAATAGAAATAAACTACTACCAGGCTATTACAGATCAGCTCTGAGGCAGCAGGGTTGGAGACAACTCCATTTTAAGACTTCTTATTGTGGCAACATGTCATCTAAATTTTTTGTTTGGAATATAAGGCTTTTTTCCCCAATTAATTACTATCAAACCACTTTCTCCAAACCAAATTATGATATTCTTAGTTACCAACACAGAGACTGCTGGTGCAGAGAGTGTTTACATTGGAAATCTCTGTCACAATTCCAGATTTTCTGAAGCTCAGTTGATTGCACTCTGGTTTTTTGCAAGTTTCTGCCTGACCAAGCATCTTCTAAAGCTGAACAAACCCCAGCTGGGTGGAGAGACCTCCAGGCAGGTACAGACACAGAGAAAAATGTAACATCTCATTATTGCAAAGGCTCCTGAGCCAGCTCACCGTGGTGACCATCAAAGAGGCCTCGACACGACACTGCCGTTGATGCTCTTGCTGTGCTGCATTCAGACAACACTTCAGCCTTCTAAAATAAGACATCTGAGTCTCTCCAGGAGGAAGATCTTTCAGGCCAAACTTGTCTCAGTCAAACACCAAGCCTAGACTAAATTTATAGAACTAAAAGCAGGTGAGACCAACCCAAGCCCCAAGGTCTGTTTGTTGTTTGGTTGGAGGCATTGTGGAACTCAGGAAATCTCTGTGTCAGTGTATCCTTCCAGCACCACCAGGTCCAAATGGACTGGTTGGTACTGGGGAGAGACAGTGTTGGCAAGAAAGGACTTCTGGCTTATGCTTTGAAGCACAGGAGCAGGAGATGTGGACACCGGCACTGCCCTCACCCTTGTTACACAGAGATTCATCATTTGCTGCTGCTCATGTGGGTGATGGAACAATTAATCTAATTACATAAACGACCTAGAGAAAAAAGCCTGGTAGAAAAGCACATCAGACTCCTCCTGACCCCAGAGCTTGTCCATGCCAGCCCTTTTCACTGCTCTCCTACCCTTGCCCTGGACAATTCATCTACAAAGCACCCAGAAACAGGACAGAACGATCCTTCTGAGAGGCAGCAGCTGCTTTGCTGCTGGAGTCCATGGGCTGTGCCTTGGGGAGGTGGCAGAGGCATCTCCTCCCTGCCAACGTCGGTGCCGCTGCTGCCAGGGATGAGTCATTGTTTCCTTCCTATATATCAGCGAGTACCTGTAACTGTCTCTCATCTAAATGTTAATTGTATCCAACAGAACGACTTTAAATGAATACTCTGTCAATAACACTGTTATTAATGTGCCTTGATAGGCATGGTTGGAATATTTTGTAAGATTAGTCTAATATTTCCTCCAGAATCTGCTGCGTGTGTTGTGTTATTGCGTCTGCCTTTGATCAAAACCTGCTTGTAAAGTCTTGGGTGGCTTTTTTTCCCTCTCCTTCCAAGAATTCCCTTACTGCTGACTATTGATAGTCACCATATTACTACCTGCACAGCAGCACCCCTCATTTATCTGGACCACAGGCTGAAGTTGAGCTGTTAAATTCCTATTTCCTGACGGCTCAGCAGCGCGTTTTATTGCCTTCCCTGGCACAGCTGGTGCTGGGAGAGCTGCTGGCGCTGGGGGTGGCACTGCCATGCTGGGCTCAGTGCTGGGAATGTTCTGATCTGTGCCAACGCTCCCCCTGCCCCTCTGAAGGATCGTGAATGGTTTGGCAGCGACCCCTCGGTGGTGGGCGCTCACCTGCCTGAGGCAAAGGGAGGTTGGCAGAGGAGCCCGCAGGGCTGGGTGGAACCACAGACAGAACAGCTTGTCCTGCTGCCCCGAGTGCATCCCTGCTGGAATGCAGGGGCAGGGAGCGCAGCAGTGCCAGGCACACCTGAGCAACAGGTGCCAGCCTTGCCGGAGCCGCTTTGCCGGCAAACGCCGCGACTGAAGCGCTTGCTGGGTGAGCAGAGCAAAGAGCGGAGCCAAAGGCTGAAAGCCTCTGCTTGGGGTTTTTTCCTCTCATTTCTCTTTTTCTCTTCCCCCGCTGTTCCTTCAGATTTAGGCCTTTTGTTTCTTCTCCTTCAGACATCTGTCCCCTGCCTGGGCTGCTGCTCTGAGCAGCTAAAGGACAGATATCCCACCTTGGGTACAGCCCACTTTGATCGTTCACAATGAGACACCAAAGCTCAAATAAACACAGAGCTGGGGGGGGGGAAAGGTTAAATCCCTACTTGAAAACCTGTTTTGTGTTTTCTTATTTCTTAAAGTTATTTTTAAGTGTTTAAACCAGACCAATTATAGTCAGAAACTACTTCACTTAATCCATTCCTTTATCTCCTGGGAAAAATCACCAAAGCAATTCTCAAAATGTTTAAATCCCACAGTGTGCATAAAAGCAGCAAGTAAATCTGCTCCTTCCCAGGCAAACCTTAAGGATTTCACTGACATCTTTAATTAAACCAGCAAATAGGTCGGTGTCTCTTGTATTCTGACCAACACACTGTCAACAAGGAGGGGAAAAAAACCTGAAAAGGAGGATTTGTACTGAAAAATACCACCAGAAACATTTGTATAATCATGATCATGGACTGGAACAGGAATGCAATCAGGACTTATTAAACATTATCAACTACTTCCTGGCAACATATTGCTGGGATAACACTCCTGTAACTACAGGAGAGTTAGTTATGAAATAATTAAGCCCAAAAAATTGGAAATAGAACAACAACAAAAAAAGCAAACTGGAAAGGCACGAAGCTGTGCAAAAGCAAAGTAGGTTTATCTCTGTGAATTTATAAGGGTGGATTTAATTCCAAAAGGGGGAAGTGTGCAGTTGTTATTAGATCAGCAAAAGCACAGATGGCTGCAAAGGAACCATCTCCAACCCACCCTGCCATCCCCACTCTCAGCACTGGCGAAGGAGAGCAGAATCCAAGAGCAGGGAATTCCAGGGGTTTGGATTTAGGAGGCTGAGTCTCCATCCTCCTGGTTTTCATTGTCAGTAACATTTGCCCAGCACAGCTTTTAGCACTGACTGTATGAGCTCATTGCAGGAGTCACGCCCAGCACCACCTCGGCCCAACCTGTTGGAGAAATCAACCCCTACATATTGTTCTCCTCTCCCTGCCTGAGCAAACTGATGTTCCCAGGGATGAAAAGGCGGCACGAAAAGGCAGGATCCCAAACTCCTGCTCTCAGCTCGGTGCAAGGAGGATTTATGACGCTCAACTAGCAAAGATAGCAATTAGCTGGAATGCTCAAGAGCAGAGAGCTTGACAATCTGATGAGTTATTCTTTTGAACTGGGGCAGCAACTCATGCATAAATTTCCTTGTAAACAATTATTACAGAAATGCACTGTAAACACAATTAATCATCTCAAGGTGTTATCTCTAGGTATTTTCCCCACAGATTATGTGCCACTTGCTCAATAAATCAAATTTTAACATAAAGACATCAATAGCTGCTATTATTAATATTCCCATTCAGCCAAACGTGGTTGGGTGGAAGCTAACGAGCTTTGATTACATTTTGAAAACACAGAAAGTATTTCAGAAAACAGGAAAAAGATGTGGATTGTGAAACTTTGAATGAAAACAGGATTAAAGAGGAGACATAGGAATCAGGACATTGGCTCAGATAAAATACGAGTACTTCGTAATTTAAAATGCATTTTCACTGATATGAATTGGAAATAGTACAGTACATCTTGTTAATAGGAATATTAAGTTTTACATCATCTTAGGTAGGTTCTTCTTACAAAACAGTATTTACAAGAGCCTTACAATAATAGGCTGCCTAATGTTTCCATAAGATCTCTATCTATGATATATCCCAAACACATTTCCATCCATTGTTCCTAATTATCAGCTGGGGATTTGAGAAGTGGGCAAAGGGAACAAAAGCAGCTCACCCATTTCATCTCTTCCAGCCCAAGTGCCTGGAACAAGCTCCACTCCAGAGCTGTTTGAAAACCACTCCTCGAGAAGCCAAGCCCTGAGAGCCCTTTGGAGATCATCCTATGGATTTTGGCAGGATCTGAGAGGAAAAACTGGTTCAGGAGAGTGGGACAACCAAAGCCAGCCCAGAGTGTGATGGGCAAGGCAGAGAGGAGTGGCTGGAGCAGAGGAGAGGGGAGGAGGAACACAGGAGGCCAAAGAGGGCCAAGGAGCTTTGAAAGACTTCTGCAACATGGGAAAGATGTAACAGGCACAAAAAAGACACTGAAGGGGCTCACAAAAAGGGCCCAGAGGGATTTGCCTCCAGGAGAGGGACAGGAGCAGCACAGAGGAGCTGCCAAAGGGGCTGGAAAGGCAGAGGGAGGGGAAAGCAGCCTCCGCACTGAGGCACTGAGACATGGGCACTTGTGCTTTGTGGTGTCCATGGGTTGGAATGAGGCCTGAACCAACACCTGTTGATACCTGAAAGCAGATACCCTGGGAGACAAGACCAGAGCTCATGGCCTCAACCTCGTGTGAAACTAAAGACACTGAGGGAAGAGGCAAAGCAGAATTTGCACCTTCTCAGGTTCCTCTGTGGATGGTCCTTTGCTGGTCCCCAACAAGCAGATCCACTACAGAATAGGGAATCAAGCCAGTGGGGAGCTGGGGTAGCAGTTCCCTTTCCCAGACACTTCTCAGTGACTAAACCAAGACAATCTTCCCTCAGATCTCCATATATTTGGAATCAAGACCACAAAAGATGGACACAGACATTTCAAAGCCTTTTCAAGCCAGTCTGCTTCCCTTCTTAGAGCTCATTCATATCATATAGTGGCATCCTGCACATCACGGGGCACAGCCTTCGAGATTTTAAGAAGTTTGGTCACCTCTTCTCTTCAAGAAGCTGCCTGTTTTATGAGCATGATGCAAGGTATTCATTTTCCAGTCACTTCCTGAGCAGGATGGTGGAAAGTGGCCAGCAGACAAATCACACTGAAATATTGACCTAATGGTCCCAGGGATTTTTAAACTGACACTGCTCAACAAGGGGAGGAATAATGAATGTATTGCTTGTAGAGAGATTTATTGATTGTTATGGACAGCAAAATAGCACTGCTGGAGAATTATTCAAAAGACCAGGAAGTCACCTTGGTTTATTATTTCTGGGGTGTTGCCAATTTTTGTTCCTGTCCACTCCTGGTGTGCTGTACAGCCCTTCACAGATAATTTGGTGTCTGCAAAGCTATTCCTTTCAAATGCAAGTGAAAAATCAATTAAAAGCATAAGCACATCTGGGATGCACAGAAAAGGGCCCTGTGTGGAGACATTTGTCCCTCTGTGCCACTGATAGTCCTTGCACAGCAAACTTCATCTCCCCCCATGCTGGTGAGCGTCAGGGAGGCAGCTGAGAGCCCACAAAACACCAACAAGAGGAGCAAAGTTGAAGAGCCACCTCAGTTCACCTTCCCCAGCTCTCCTCCTGGAGCTCTGGCTTTGCTGCACCCTCAGCACGGAGCAGAGCTGAGTTTTCTGCTTATCAACCGCTTCCTTTTCTTTCCGTGTCTGGCAAATTTCTAAGAGTGGCTGATTTCCTGTGTGCAGCTCCCATTTATGGTTTGCAGCACTGTATGATGATGAATTTACACTATCAATGAACGTTGCTGAAGGGCCTCATTAACTTGTGCAGGCGGCGAATTTGTATTTTGCAGAATGCCACTCTCTCTCTAAAGAAATCTCGCTGACAGTGGCAGTCAAGTACTTGACTGGTTAATAAGGCAGCTCAAAGGAAACAGCTTCACTTCACTGCGAGTTTTTGTCCTTGTTTAATTCCTCCTCCTTTCTCGACAGGTTCTGAGGATGTGCAGGGATAATATAGTTGGGTTTCTAATCTCCCAGTGCTGCTGACTCCGGTGATAGAAACAAAAGCAGAAACACAGAAAATTACAGAGATCCTCTCAAAACAGAGCTGGTAATAAGGAACCTGCGCTTCTGGCGGAGCTTTCACTGCGCTTGGCAGAACTAGGAAGTTCCTCCAAGCCTGCTGAATGCCAGCCCTGCTCTGCCATGCCTGCAAAGTGAACAAGACAATCGTGCCCACGACGGGGGCCTGACAACCTGCAGGCACCAGCCCCAGCCCTGCAGACAGACTGCAACCTGCAAACAGTTGAGCCGAGAGCTCGTCAGACTGGCTGCGCCATATGGAGCCAGCACGAGGCTCCTTCCAGCCCTAGGAAATACCAGGAATTCTGTAAACACACAGGGCTGGGAGGTTTTTTTTTTTTGCAGAGATATTTTTACGCCTGGTGAGCCGCGAGGATCTGTTCGCGCGCTCTGCGCTCGCCGCTCCCACCTGGGTTTGGCTCAGCGCAACGTGGGGGACGTGCAGCCTTCCCATGACAGCTTTTTTAATCCCAGGCTGGGCCTTCCAACCCCCCCTGAAGGCTCTGTGGAACCTGCAGAGGCCCTGTGGGAACGGTGCTCCTCGAACACGACAATATTTGGCTCTTGGGGACCTTTAGGGGTAGGTGGATGCTGATGGAGGGTGTTGTGGGAGGGGTGTCTGAGGCCAACACTTCATGAGGAGTTTTGGGGACTAAGGGTGGCAGAGCTTGGCCAGAGAAGTCCAAGAGGAAGAATTTTTTATAATGAGGGATGGCACAGTAGTAGATGCTCATCCTTGGAAACGTTCAAGGTCAAGTTGGACGGGACAGGGAGCAACTTGATCTGGTTGAAGATGTCCCTGCTCATGGCAAGGTGTTGGACCAGATGACCTTAAAAGTCCCTGCAAAGGTTCCTTCCAACCCAAACCACTCTATGATTGATTCTATGACCCCTCCCGCAGCATCACAGAGACTCAAGAACCACTTCTGCATCGTGCTGCTCATCTCAGAAGGGTCAGCCCACCGCGGGCTGATAACAGGGGCACGGAAATGGGATATCCCAAAGATTTTACCTCTGCCTAGAAGGGCTGGACTGGGTCAACAAGACGTGCAGAACCAGGGCTGACACTGCAGAAGAGAGTCCCTCAGTGTTGCCTGTGCCATATGGGCAGCAGGACCCACAAACTGTGAGGGCAGGCCTGGGAAATGGCAGCAACAGGCGAGACAAAAATGAGCTTTCCTTGAGCCCTAAACCCCAAACCTGAGCACAGAGTTGGTATTTTCACTCCTTCTCCTTAAACATACATGAACACATATATAACAAATATGTCTCTCCACATACACACATTCCCATATAGATGTGGGTGAAATAAATCTGTAAAACACGAGAAATGACATCCACAAAGGTACATTTTTAGTAACATAGAAGAGGAATGATTGACAGAACAAAGCATATGGAAACGAAGAAGAATCTAACCCACATTTAGATCTAAGAAAAAAATATTTGCCTGAAGGGAAAATATTAATTAGTTTGTCTACATGCAAGATAAAAGTCTGGAAGACATATCCATCAAAAGGCAGCAGAATAAACAGCAAAATGGAAATTATTTGTAAATTGACAGTAAACTTGGCAAACATTGAGGGGGTAAACAAGTTATTTGGCATGCAAAGCACTCAGAAATCACAGCCTCTGTCAGGAGGCATCTGTGCATATATTCACTTATTTGACAGAAATTAACATTTTGCAGAAATCTTTGTTGCATGCTAAAGATTTCTTCACCCTCCTTAATTATTTTAATTGCTGCTTCAAAAATGTTCCGTATAAACATGAAAAAAGACATTAAAATCCACCAAGTCCAGTCCCACATTATCAATAACACACAGTCACTGTCCAGGAGTTTGCCACAAAACCTTTGGAGACACAAAATATTGACATGAAAGAGCCACATTTGGTTTTCCTTGATTGAAATGTAAGACATTCCCAGTGTCCTTTCAGGATCGTGAAAGGCTTGAAAAACAAAACACTCTTTCACAAACAAATTAATCCAACTGCTTGGAGGCTCAGGGGTTACGGAGATCCTTGTTTCCCAGGATTGGGGGAAAACTCTCGGGAAAACTGGGGGGAAACTGGGGGGAAACTGGGGGGAAACTGGCTCTGGTTGAGTGTCCTTAATACAGGTGGAAATTGGAAGTGATCAGACCACAACAAACTCTAATATAGCCTTTTCCCCTTCAAATAATCCAAATTAAACTACTCTTCCAATATTCCCTTTCTCACTGCAGTGCAGCCTCCCACCCTCACCGTCTGCCTGCACCAGCAGCCCCACCAACAACTGGATTTTTGGGGAAAAAATGGATATCTGAAGGTGTGGAGCTCAAACAAGTGCTGGCACTACCCACAGGTCCACAGAGCCAGAGGAAGCAAGAAGCCGCACCAAGAAAATATAAAAAAAGGACAAAATATCTTTGAGTTGAGGTTGTCCTCCAGGAAGAGGGACTTGAGCTGAGCTCCACTTGCCTCCTGCAGCAAAAGCAGCCACTGCTGTGGGGGCACAGGCTCTGCCACAGGTGTTTGGGTGGCAGGACAAGGAGTTTTAGCTTGTTCTATACTAAAAAAAAGGGCTGATCCCCTAAACTATATAAATATGCCAGTGGTACCACATTGTTATTATAGCCAGAGATTTATGCAAAAAGTTACATTGCAAATTCAGAGGAAAAAATGGGATTTTCAAGCAGAATCTGAATATTGTCTGCAAAATGTAAGCCCACATCTTGCAGTTGCCCCTCCCCAAGTTGAGTTCATGTAGTTCAAGCAGCAGTTTGGTATCACATCAAAGTCCAGCTCTTTAAACACACACACCATCACACTGGAGCCAAACCTGAACTCCACCAAGAGTTTGCAAAAGTGAAGAGGCCCAAAGAGCAATCCCAGCTCAATAAGCAGAGCTGCCCCTCCAAGCACTGGCTCCTTCTCCCAGTGGGGCTGATTTTTGTGTGGCCACAGCAGCTCAGTCTGATTAGAACAGCAAGAGCAGGAAGATTTCATTCAACCACATCCAAGCACTGAAGGGAATCTCTTACAAGCTCAGACTAAAACCCAACAAAAAAATTCCAAGTGCTCAACTCAGCCAAATCTTAGTTTGTTCCTTCTCATCAAATGAAAAGCAAGTCAAATACTCTAATTCCTCCAGCAATCCATTGCCACTCAGCTTCCAAAGCCAGAATGTCTTTTTTCCTGCATTATTTTTCCCTATCCTGACCCCACAGGCACGTGAGGGGTTGTCAGGTTGGGTGCCTGTGATCCCACTCACCCACAGCTACATCAGGGCTGTGCCTTCTGCAGCTGGGACAGCAGCAGAACCTTGGGAAGCCCTCAAAAGTGCCTACTTTTCATATCTAGTTGTGATATTTGGAAAGGCAAAAGCTTTAGGGGAAAAGCCAGAAATACAATATAACAAAATAAAATCCATGGGAGATAAATAATAAGCCAGAAATCATTTGTAGTACCACGACAGCTCTGTAAATGCTGGAGGGGAATAAGTTTCTGCAGAGCCTCTGGGTCTTGTGCAGGTAATTCCTGCAGGTTCAGAGGCTTTGGCAGGCAGGGAGTCATGGTGGGGCTTTCAGGAGTTCTGCAGGGGTTTGGAGGAGCTCTAGACATGGATCTGAACATGGTGCACGACACTCATTGGTCCTGGGAAATGCAGTGACAGCAAACACTTGCTCCTTGGTCTTTGCTCAAAGGATGTGTCAAGTGTTAATCACAGAATCATAAAGGTTGGAAAGGCCCTCTTGGATCACCAAGTGCAACCATGAACCCTCTGCCAGACCCACCACTGGACTATGGCTCTGAACATCACACTGACAGGGGTTTTGGACACCTCCAGGGTGGGCACTCCAAACCTCCCTGGGCAGCCCCTTCCAATCCCTGACCACCCTTTCCATGAGGAAATTCCTCCTGATGTCCAACCTAAAGCTCCCCTAGGACTGTTCCCTCTCCTCCTGTCCCTGTTCCTGGAGCAGAGCCCGACCCTGTCCCGGCTCCCCCCTCCTGGCAGGGGGTTCAGAGAGCCAGAAGGTCCCCCCTGAGCCTCCTTTTCTCCAGCTGAGCCCCCCCAGCTCCCTCAGCCCCTTCCCAGCTCATTCCCTGCCCTGGACATGCTCCAGCAACATTGTCCCTTTGATCCAAGAGCCTCCTGCCTGCCCCACAAGCCATGGCTGCTCTCAGAACAAACCCACACCGTTTCCTTCCCCTCAGACAGAGGCTTGGATTGGAGATCAGAGATATTCCTGCTGAGCCCGTGGGAAACCCAACCTTATAATTCTGCTGGGAGGTGAGCAGAGCAGGAGCAATTCCCTGGGTGGATTTCCTAAAACAAAATAGTATTGGTTAAGTTTTTGAAAACAGCTGAAACCACCAGAAGGACTAGAGGGAAACCAAACCCAGTCTCCCAGGCACAGTGTCCCCAAACTTACCCTGTCCTCAGTTGCCCCAAGCTCCAGGTTCCCAGCAGCCTGTTGGCTTCCAGGAAGGCTCAGGAATACCCTGCTGAACATCCCTAATCTTGCAGGACTCTGTCTCCTTCCAATTATTTATAATTATATCACCTGCTGAGCCCCAGCATTCCCCAACCAATCCTTTCAGCTTCCCAGGAGGTGGATTAGAGTCTTCTGCACTCACCTGGGACTGGTTGTCTTCTGCTCTGCTCGTGGGATTCCACAGCACCCCCACAAAGCAGAGCCTGGAGATGGCACCAGGCTGTAGGAATTGTTCAGAATACTTTTTATTAATAGGACTTAATGTATAATTATAATGGAAGTCCAGAGTGATTTTGCTGGATTTAGAAGAAAATGGACTACAAGTGTTCTCCAGACCTTCCTGTGTGTGCTTAGGAAGGATTATGGAAGAAATCTGAATAAGAAAATAAATAAATCAATAACCAAATGTGAGAATACATTTCACCCTGCACTTTCTGCCTGGGCTCCTGGCTGTTGCCTGGCTCTGTGC
Source organism: Sakesphorus luctuosus (assembly GCA_013396695.1). Classification (NCBI taxonomy): domain Eukaryota; kingdom Metazoa; phylum Chordata; class Aves; order Passeriformes; family Thamnophilidae; genus Sakesphorus; species Sakesphorus luctuosus. The sequence goes on along the minus strand of VWZD01001087.1, from coordinate 515,785 downwards.
CACTCCCTGGGGTTGCTCCTTCTCTCCCAGCACAAGCTGAGACTCTAAATCCCCAATTCCAACCTTATCAGAGGAGAGGATGAAGTTTTAGCATCTCATGCAAGACAAGGTACCACTTTTGTGGCAAAATCAGAGCTGCCAGCTCTTTGCCCAGGTGTTCAGGGGGGCCAGAGCATCACTTTTGATCCAAGCTCCTACATCAGCTGAACTCAGGAGACTCTACCCATAAAATAGTTCCATCCCATATTCCACTGGATGTCACAAAATCCACCCTTCCCAAACCTTTGTTTGAAGTCAGTTCCAGTCCTGCTCTCCTTCCTCTTGGGATCTGTAAAGCTTGGATGTGTCAGCTGCCAAAGCTTGGGGAGTTTTCCCAGCTCTTCTCAGCCAGCCCAGTAAGAGATCTGACCCCACCACAGAGATCTGGCCCCTTGGGAACAGGATGGGCCCCCAAATGTCCCCTGGCCCGGGCCACATTCAGATCTTGGCTGGTTTCCAAGGCCAGGCTGGGAGAGCATCCACTGCTCAGGGGCTCCTGTAAGTGCCCTGGATATAAAATATATACATGAAATCCATGAATGTTATCAAATATATAATGGCTTATAGCAGATTATGGTTTTCTCTTCCCTAGCAAAAATATCTCCAATTCATAAGGGAAATTTTTCTATTAGTGTTTATCCTTTAAACACGGGGAAGGAAAATATTTGGAGAGAAAAATCTCTTGAAGACACCCCAGTCCTTTTGTATCTTTAGTTTTCAGGCCGTCACTCACATTGTTTCCCCTCAGTCAGCTCAACAGCCTAATTCTATTTAATCCTTTTCTTTTTATATGTAAAATGATACAGTTTAATGCTCGGCGGTTTAATATCTGCGAAGTTTTATCTTTATTTGTTTGGGAAATTTGCGGCAGCTCCTCACCTACTGTAATTTCCCAAGAACAAACAGATGAGAAAGGGCAGCCCATTCTCATGCAAATGCCCCCAGCTGTTTGCCCTGCCTTGTGCTGGAGGAGCCGCAGAAAGACCCGGCGCAGGCAGATAAAATGCAACGGGCCGACAATAACATGCAAATCGAGATCAGGCAGTGGAAAACTGGCGACTCATTGTCATCAAAAGAATTAGGTGGCAGAACAAAACAAAAGAGCCCCACTGATAAAAGTAACTCTGGCACGGAAATCTCCAGATTTCTGAGACCACAAAGAAAATTGAAATTAAACACCTCTCTAGACTGGCTGCTTTTAATCTTTTCCTTCTGAGCGGCTTCCTGACATATTCTCTGTTAACTTTTTATCAAAGGTCATTTATAATCATATTTCAGAGATGAAATAAAAATAAAAATCGCATTTATTTCCGAAGTTTTAATCAAGTGCCCAGCAAAAAAAAAAAAAAAAAGACACTAAAATGAGCAGCTGAACACCAAGCAAGGTAGTCCAGACCCACTGAAACATTCACAGGAAATATCAGTGGCCCCATATGTTTTTAAATCTAGAATTTGAATTTTAGGTATATTTTTGCTGCTGTTTATAGTTAAATCTGACAATGGATTTTGGGTGGTTTTGTGGCCACACAAAATAACAGCAAATCCCTGAGTTCTGACACACTATGAGGTGTGACAGAAGGTCCCCTGGGAGGACAAGAAGTGTCTTTTTATTCTTAATTATACATGAGAATGTCCACCTTTTTAAGAAGTTGCGAGAAAACTTCAGTGGGTTTTTGGAGAAATCTTCTGAAAATCTTCAATAAAATATTTAACTTGGTTTAAAATTTTCTTACAGAAAAAAGGGTGGATTACCAGTGAAACACACTTTTCATTCCAGAGGCACAAAACCTGTTCCCCCAAAATTCCAAAACAGTTTTGTAACTAGGCCACCCCAGTTACAGAAACTCCAGGATTTTGTTGTGAATTTGAAGAGGAAATAAATTTAGCTTTTACTTTTCTTTGTATTGATATTTTGTTAGTGTTGACAGGGTCGGGGGTTCATAGAGAAAACATCAAGAATTTGGTTGTAAAAAGAGAACTAAAATGCAGAAATCCAAAAGGAGGGGGAAAACCGGAAAGGAGCACCCTTAGACCAGCCTGGCTTTGCTCACACACTGCCTGGGCTGCTCCCTTTGCAGCCACTTCCCATGTGGTCCATGAAGAAGCTGAACGAGGCCAGAAAGAGAACCCCCAATTTACTGGTGCTTTGGAAATATCTTTCACCAGTGTGTGAAGTGGAGAGAACCCCTCCTGGAACAAGGAAATCCTTCTCTGCTTCCACTCTTGCAGGTAGCAAAGATTGGTTAATTGGGAAAAACCCTGATGAGAGTCAGAGGGAAACCCATGGGGAACAGCCCAGCATTTGGATGGTGTTTGGGAAAACCAGATGGGGAGCATGAGAAGACCACAGTCATTGAAGAGGAGGCCATTCCATAGATTCATGGAATTGTTAAGGTTGGAATAGACCTTTAGAATCATCAAATGTGACCATCAACCAGCACCACCTCCGTGTTCACCACTAACCATGTCCCCAGGTGCCACATCCACACAGTTTTTGGACACCTCCAGGGCTGGTGACTCCACTCCTGCCCTGCACTGCCCTTTTTAGGGCTTTACAACCCTTTCTGTGAGGACATTTTCCCAATGTCCCTCCTGCCCCTGCCCTGGCCCAGGCTGAGGCTGTTCCCTCTGCTCCTGTCCCTGGAGCAGATCCTGACCCTCACCTGGATCCATCAGGGGGTTCAGAGAGCCAGGAGGTCCCCCCTGAGCCTCCTTTTCTCCAGCTGAGTCCCCCCAGAACACATTTCAGTGCACAGCACAAAACAAAATGCATAGAAATACAGACAGATAGATAGATAGATAGATAGACAGACAGACATATATATGGCAGATATATATATACACACACATGTATATATTTAATATATGTATTAGTATTTTCCTTCTTTTCAATCCTTAACTTCACAACCTTTGTATTCTTTTACTCTCTTCCCTGTGCAATTTCCCAACAAGTGGAGGCTGAAAAGCCTTCAGGCTGCAGGACCACACCACCTTCACCAGCAGAACTTGTTCTGCCACCTCCTGTGCCCGAGCCCCCCATGTGCCCTGTGACAGGGAACAGCTTTTGGTGCACCAGACATGGCAAACACATGACTTGCCAGCCCTTGCAGAGAAAATCCTGCTCGGTTGGGTGGGTTTGTGCAGCCCCTGAAGCAGCAGCAGGAGGTGACCCAAGGGCAGGGGTGGCACTGCCCCTTCCTCAGCCCCTCCGAGGTGCCCAGACACTGGAGCTGCTCCATATGGAGCTGCCAGGAGACAGCTCAGCCTCGCTGCAGATGGACCCAGCAAGTGCAAACAGATTTTGAACATGCAGATAAACTGGGGCACAGGAGGAGTTTTGACAAGAACAAAAAAAAAAACCCACCAAAAAACCCCATGACCAACCCGTCAAAATAAGGCAGTACCTGCTCTGCAGCCTGGAGGAACAGGAGCTGCTCAGGAAAATCAGGGCCATTGGGAAGGCTGTGAAAGAACAGGCTTTCTACAACCCCTAAAAAATAGGGAAAAAAAGGGAGAAATCAGACTCGTTTCAGCAAAAGTTTCTGAAAAACTGCTTAACTCAAAACTGGCACAGGAAATATCCCCTCCAACATTTGCATTCTGCCAGAACTCCAGGTAGATTCAGGCAGGGAGTCAAAACCTGGAGCCTGTCACTGCTGCTGAGATGGGGCTGCAGCAGCAGGACACGAGAGCAGCTGGGGGTTTGGGAAGGGGAACTGTGCTCAGCCCTGGGATTGCAGGATATCTCTGGTCAGCTCCTTTTCCTGGGACTGTGAATGCCTGGACCCTCCTCACCCTGCTGAGGGTTACCCTGAGAAGTGCTGGAGAAGGTTGGACAAGGTGCTCCTGCAACAGTGGGGGGTGGGAGGAAAGAGTAAAAAAGCAGAGAATTCTGGAGTGGTCTGGGTTGGGAAAGCACCTGAAAGATCATCCAGTCCCACTCCCTGCCATGGGCAGGGACACGTCCCACCAGCCCAGGATGCTCCAAGCCCCATCCAACCTGGCCTGGGACACCCCCAGGGATGGGGCAGCCACAGCTTCTCTGCCCAACCTGTGCCAGGGCCTGCCCACCCTCACAGCCAACAATTCCTTCCCAATATCCCATCTATCCCTGCCCTCTGGCAGTGGGAAGCCATTCCCTGTGTTCTGTCCCTCCCTCCCTTGCCCCCAGTCCCTCTCCAGCTTTCCTGGAGCCCCTTCAGGCCCTGCCAGGGGCTCTCAGGTGTCCCTGGAGCCTTCTCTCCTCCAGGTGACCCCCCCAGCTCTCCCAGCCTGGCTCCAAAGGGGCTCCAGCCCTGGGGCATCTCCGGGGCCTCCTCTGGACTCTCCAGCAGCTCCACCTCCTTGTGCTGTTGTTCCCAGGGCTGGGGCAGCTCTGCAGGGTTTGGGGTTTCACCTGAGGGGCAGAACCCCCTGCCCTGCTGCCCACGCTGGGGGTGAGCCCAGTGGGCTGTGAGTGCCAGGGCATGTCCAGCTTTTCATCCACCAACACCTCCAAGTCCTTCTCCTCAGGGCTGACCCCAATCCCTTCTCCACCCAGCCTGGGTTTGTGGTGGGATTGCCCTGACCCAGGTGCAGCACCTGCACTTGGCCTTGTTGAGCGTCATGAGGTTTGCATGGCTTTGAGGGATTCCTGTCATATTGGAGGGAAGGATGTCCTGTCCTTCCTGAAGATCCTGGAGGGTCATCTCATACCTGAGCAACCTCCAGCTCCTCTTCTCTGGTTTATCCTCTCCAGAGTTCTGGGGGATTCGCAGATCTCTGAGAACTGACAGGCAAGTCATTAACTTTGCTGTAGTAACAGCAACCACCACTTTAGCTGAGCACAATTATCACTGAAATCTGTTGCCTAAACCAGGATTTCAGAATTCATGACTCAAGCCCCAGGAAATAATGAACTTGGCTCCAAACTCAGGAGATTTCAACAAAAGGAAGTGGCAACATCTCTTTTTTTGGCTTTGTAAAACCCATGGTAACTTGAAACCAGGGGACAAGCCACTCACTTTTCCTTTTTTTCCAGTGGAAACCAGGAATTCCCAGCCCACTGCTGGAGCTCAGCAAGGAGGGCTTTAAATAGCAGCTGTGGGTGGGGGTAACCAAGTCTGTGACCTGGACCTGGGTAGTTCTCAGGCCCATCAGCGTTTCTGTCAGGCACCAAACCCGCCCCAATTAACCCCCAAATCAGTCAGGAGCATCTCCAGGGCTGGAGCAACCCAAACCATTCCAAAAGCAGCAAGAAATCCCCAGGTGTTGAGCCCTGCAAGGAAGGCCTTGAGCAATAAGGACATTTTTGGTGGCTTTTGGCACAACCTGCAAGTTTTGTGTCAGTTTTTCTCTTCCAGATGTGCCCCCAGTGATGTCATCCATGGCAGCCTTTGCTCTTATACCATTTTAATAGAAAAAAATACCCAACTCCTATTTGGAACTTTTTAAGCTTTCCCTGTGTGCCAGAAAGTAGAATAACTCAGGCTTATCTATTTGTGCTGTGCCTAAATCTTCAATGCATATAGAAATTTCAATCTCATTACACTCTAACACTGCTTTAAAAACACCCAGACATTTTAAGAGTCTGCTACACATTTTTATCAAATAGAGGGACTTAATTTTTATTTTTCTTCCACATAAAGCCAGCGAAATCCTGCATGTTAATACTTCAAGAAAATAAACTTGTGTAAAGATTTGCCTAGCCAAAGTAGAGTATAATTTAAATTTAAATCCCTCAGAAACCCAAAGCACTGTGTTTATAAGATGAGAACAGCGGGCAGTCGTGCCCTTGACTGGAGGGCATGTCATGCAGTCCTCTCCTTCTCTGCAAACCCATCAGCCTGGCAGTAGTGACAGATGAACAGCTTACCATTAATTTCTCCTCTTTCATGCCTTCAATCCAAATGGTGCATATTCTCCACAGGGAGGCATCAAGGTCTTTGCCTTTATTTCTCTTGCATACTCGCACTGACTTATAAATCAAGTGCAGATAAGAAGAGAGGGCAAATATCAATCTTTTTTTTTTTCTTTTTTTTTTTTCCTGGCCAGTGCCCACTGGCACAAAACTGAGCTTTGACTGAAAGGTTCTTCAAATCTTTCTGTGATTCCCAGGCAAGGGAGGGCTCCACGAGGACAAAACAACGAAGGAAATTGGAGCCAGAGGATTTGTGTATCTTGGCTTGGAAATTAGAAGCCTCCTCGCCGAGATGGTTAAATATGGGTTACCAAGAGAAAAAAAAAAAGAAATTAAAAAAAAAAAGTGACTCAAAGTTGTTATTGCTTCATTGAAATAAATCTTGGTGGACTATAAAGCAGGCAGTTGCTGGAGCAGCTCTAATCAGCATCTTGTGTTTGCCCCAGCAGGCTGAGTTTTGGGGGGGCATCTCTCCTCTCTGCCACTGGAGCAATTCAACCCTTCAAAGCCTTCACTTTGGGTTCTGCTATTGCCTCGTGGCATTAATGGGGAGGGTTTGTCTTGCTGGAAAAAAACTCTAAGAAATCTGATTTCAATCTCCAATGCAAAGGGCCAGACCTGCTGCCCATGCAGAGCAGCCGAGCTCCAGGGGCTCCAGGGCAGCAACAGGGGCTGCAAAACTGGCCCACGATGTTTCTTAAGGACAGTGGAGAGAAGTTCAGTGCTTTATTCACTGTAGTTTCTTTGAAGTTGCTGCTGCATCTTTCAAAATCCAAAGAAAAAAAATTTAATAGATGTTTAAAACTCAGTTTCACAAAGCATCTGCATTTGCTGAGATTTGGGGGTTTGTTTAGAGCCTTAGACACTGATTCTGCAGCCAGCCCCTGAGTGAGGGGAGCTGTGTCTTCCTCCTCTGGCTCCCTCTTATTTGCTTTGGGTGCATTACCACAAGAATTTGCTGTTCACTTGCAACAAATTGATCTTGCATTTAAAACATATATTAAATCATTGGTGTGAGTGATGCAACTTTATTACATGTCAGGGGAAAAAAATCTATATTATGATAGTTGTTGACAAATGATAATATTATTTTCAAGCTAAGCATGAGGTGTTAATGCTGCTAAAAGGCTGCCAGTGTTGACAGGAAAGGCTGCCTGCTGGCCATTTCCAGGTGACATATCTGGGGAGTTGGGGCTATTTCATTTTCCAGCCTTTTTTAAGGCTTCAGGCCCCATCCATAAATTACAGCTGATGACAAAAGTGGAAGCTAACAGTGGCAAAATTAGGCCCACAGGCAAAATAATTATATATACAGCCTTTAGCAGTGAGGGAGAAAGCCATCAATCAGCCCCCAATTATTCACTAGTTAATCAGCTCTGCCCTTCCTTTATTGAAGGGTTACAGTGTAATTAAGTTGGCAGCATCCTTTTAATTCATCAAACACCCAACACATGGCGGTGTTTGCCGCCATCAGGGACGGCACCTTTGTGTGCCTGACCCTGGCACTGCTGCAGGACAGGGGACACCTCAGGGGGAGGGGGCACCATTCCTGGGGGAGCCCCCGAGGGTGGGCAGGGCTCTGGCACCTCCCCACGTGGCTGCACCTCGGGGCACACCCCGGCAAACTGGTGTTCCTGGGGTTACCCACACGTCACCCAGGGCAGGTGGCTCCACATGGAGGGACTGAACACCCTTTGCCCAGCAATCCCTCCGTGGCAGCAGGAGCCAAACAGCCCTCTGGGGTGCCTGGGTTGATGGGGGGCACAGCAGGCAGAGGGGGCACCCAGCAGGCAGATGGGGCACCCCAGCAGGCAGTGCCAGCAAAGCAAACACCCCTGGGATCGTCTCCCCACCAAGGGTTCCTGTGGCAAACACATCTCAGCCAACAAGGGGAGCAGCTCTTTGAAGGCAGAGCACAGTTTTGGAGCCCCTCTCACACTACTGACTCTGGATTTTCATCTTTTACAGATTAGTATTTTCAGTGGCTTTTTGCCAGTGAGGAAGTGTTTGGATATTGATTTTATCTCCCCACTAATGGGAACGAGGCGAGATATTGCACTTTTGTGCCTGGGCTCAGTTTGAACCTGTGGGTGCCCTCAGTGGCTCTGGCTTTGCCTCCATGTGCAAACCCAGCAATGCCATTTATTGTGCATGTCATCTGCTTCCCACAGTCACCTGGCCATAAATCTGTTTTCCTGCCACACACACTCCCTGCTCTCGGCATCCTTGGAGAGGCTGCACGTCCTCAGTGTCCTTCCTGCCTTGCACAGCAGACACACAATTATTTATTCATAAACAAGCTCTATGTTTGTCACCTGCTTGTAATCTGGAAGTTTTGTACAATCCTTGGCTCTGCTGCACGATGTGAGCAAACAAACCCAAACCCCTCAACAGCTCCATGCACTGGGAATATCAATGTTCTGGGGTTTGGACATTTTTATTGCTCTCACAGCATAAGAGCATTGTCCTTCTGGACACTCTTGACTGGTTATTTTTCCTCATTCAATCTGACTGAAGACATTGGGAAGTTTCTCACTGTAAACAAAAACACCTTTCCCAAAGATAAAAAAAAAGTATTTTTCCCCCTATTTTTTAGATGTTTCAGGGTGTTTTTCTTTGGAGGATAAACACACACACACAAGAATGACATATCTACCCCCAAATCTCTGAGACACCAAGAGCACAGTCTGGGTCAGACCTGGCCAACAACCATCAGCATCACCAAAAACTTTCAGTGATGCAACAGAACATTTGAGTTGTTCTCCCTCCCAGCATTTTCCCCACCAGACATCAATTAATTTCACAATTTGGGGCTCAGAACGAGAGGAAAGACAGAAGGTGGGACCATTGGCCTTCCTGGCCAGGAACTGGTATCATCTTGTTATCAACACGTGTTCCCCAACTGCTTGGGGAGTCTGAGGTTCTGAAGTAGCTTTGGATTTTTGGCCACTAAATATCCATATGGACTCCAAGCTACTGGGCTGGGCTGGAGTCAGCCTGGTTTGCCACATGCCCTGGCAGAGGAACTCTCCCTGAGAGCAGAGTTTGGGTGCCAACCTGCACTGCCACGCTCCACTTTCCTGACAGAACTGGAAACTCAACCAAGCCACCCAAGATCAACCTGAGCCACCCCAGAACCTGCCCCAGCAAAGACATTTGCATGGACCAACAATAATCCAGTGGTTTATTAGCAAGAGCTGCTCTCTTGCTAATAAACCACTGGATTCAACTGTTTATTTGCATGATCAGTTTGTACACAGCAGATTTTTCCCTGTTGGCCCCAGAAATATCACCTTTATGTGATCTCTGCCAAAAATCAGGAGCCAGGAAATACTTTTGGAAAAGGAGAAGAGCTACAGAAACTCCATGGAATGGGTGTGTCCATGATCCAACGTTCCATCCCAGCAGCCCATCCCTCCCAAGGTTCCATGATCCAGGTCTGGGAATGACAGACACAGACAGAGCACGAGCTGACAGTGAAAGGAGGCAGAAAACTTTGCATTCCCTCTGCATGAATTCCAAGGGGAATATTAAGCTGGAAAAGCACATTATAAATACAAAATAGTTGTGTGGCTCTGGAGGGAGGATTTTTCTTTGCCCTCCCCCTGCAAGAAGTTTCAGCCCAATGCTCTGGGTCCATTTGTTTTGTGGAGTGCAGCTAATGGGATGGAGACAAAATGACTCCCAGGCAGAAAACCTTGTTAATCAAACCCAATTTGGGCCACTTGGACACGTTGTTCTGACTTTCTGAGTCAGAACATCCATTTTTCACAACAACCCCGTATGTCTGCACAGAGCAAATGACTGCAGCTTGTGTTTCTTTTGGGGACAGCTACTCAGGCTGGGGCGAGGGTTTTGTCTGACATACCACCCATAGACAGAGTTTTTCGTCCCTAAAACAAAAGCCCCTTAACTTTGGAAAAGAATTCTTTTGGTTTTAAGGCTATTTCCAAGGTGTGGTTATGAATGGATTCATTTCTTGAGATATTTTGCAGAAATTTGAGGAACTTGGTTGCCTACTGGCAGCCACATTCACATCCTGGGAAGAAGAGAAGTGAGAAAAATCCCCAAAAATGTGTTTAAAGCAGAATGTGGGTGGTTGTGGCACTTCAAGATCAGTAGCTGGATGGTCCTAATCTGTTATCTTAAGGGACAAGGGATCACTATGAAAGAAGGCACAAAAAGTGGCCAATGAACATTTTGATCTCTTTGGAAATGGCATATTTTCCACAAATTATTAAGAATATGTGCAACAATAAAAGCCACTCAGGAGGAGAGACTGTTAATATTAAAAAATGAACCAACAATCACTACTAGAACATTCAGACCTTTGTGAGAAGTGAATGTGAGTTTCCCGGGGATGTTTATTTGCAGTAGGAGCACAAAGGTGTTGAAGGCAATATCTTGCATTTGTGTAAAATGCATAAATTAATTAATTCTTCAGGGAAGCCTTTTTTATTCTGATTAATTAATTCTATTTTACCCCTAACACCCAAACAAATCTCTACCTCCTTCCTATATTTGCCTTGTTTTCTCTTTCCCCTTTTTCTTGGGAAGTTTTAAGCCAGGCCTGTGCAGGTTGAGCATCTCTCAGCCTACCTGGGCCCTCTTTTCTTTGCAAATTCAGCCAAACCAATTGGCAGATTGTCCATGTTCCCCTTAGACAGGTGGGAAGCTCTTGAGTGCAGGGGTTTAGATCTCCATCTCTTCATAGTTCTCAATATTGGGTTAAAATCGCCAAGCAAGACCAAATATCCACTTGAAGAGGGAACAAATTCAGTCAACAGAAAGTTATGCACAGTTTCAAATGAACTATTAAATCCCCTTTGTCAGTCCACAGTGAGAAACCCAAGACTGCCCTGGGGACCTCCAGCTCCAGTGAGCTTGGTCAGTGCTCTGCAGCCCCAGCAAGACCAAGGGGCTTCTTTGTGGACCTTATTTCTGTGCACCACTCCATTTATCCCACTTTTGTTTGCATGGGCCATGTATTTCTTTATCTGTGTTTTCCAATGCTGTTCAGGTGCCCCCAGTGTTTGGGAGGGAAGTCTGGAACTCAGTAATTTGGTATTCCCGAGGCAACCCGCAATAACAACCAGCTCAGGGTTGCAAGGGATACCCAGCCAGGAAAGGGATTTCATTTCCAGTGGGCAATTCCAAACAACAAGGGAAATATTATTTTATAAAATTAAGATAAATACCTTAATGGTGTCCCATTAAAATAATGTGCCCAGCTCACACAGCCCTGAAAAAGGAGGCCCTGGGGAATTCTCCTCCTCAGGGAAACGCTCCTGTTACCAGCACAGGAACATCAATCACACCAAGGCCTGCTGGAGTCACTCTGGCAAACACCCCCTTCGGCCCCACCTATCTGGAAGCTTTTCTTCCTCCCAGCCCCAACTTCCAGCTCTGCCAGCTCCCAGCTCCTTCCCTTGAAGGGATGCAAGGAATGGGATGCCACTTTTCCTTCTCTCCTGACTGCAGGAATTGGCTGTCCCATCATCCCCAAACCTCTGTGCACATCTGTAAATGCCATGGACGTGCTCCTGGACCCACCTCTGCCGGCCCAGCATGGGGCAAGAGCCTCTTAGAATGGAACTCCAAGGCCAATAATGGGACAGGGTTAGAGCAGAGAGAGGAAGAACCCAGAGATGAGAACCAGGGACTGAATTCCCACAAGGAGCTGGAGCTGGTGCTGAACCTTCACCTCGAGCTCAGAGGGACATAAAGCTGAGGCTTTTTCCATGAAACCACACTGAGCAAGCCCCAAGAGCAGAGCCAGGTTTGTGGGTCAACACCAATGATGTGGCAGAGCCTGTCCCAGCCCTGCGCAGCCTCATTCAGCAGCTGGGCTGGGGCTATCAAACAGCAATAACCAGCACTGAAAGCAGCAGTGCCATCCCTGCTCTGCAGGGCACGTTCCTCCTGTACCCTAAGTGAGCCAATGAGGAAATAATGACATGCAATAGAGTTAAAAGTGAATGGTTTCCTCCTTTTGTTGTTTATCAGTTAACAAAATGACATTCTAGAGATGCTGTCTGTATTTAGTGAAAGGGTAGAAACATCTATCAAAGCTCATTTCAGCTATTGTTAATGCCACCACACTTGTGCTGCTCTGCCATGAGCTGGAACGGGACTGTCAGCCAGAGATGACTGATACAGGCAGATGAGTTTGCATCATTTGAGATACATCCAGAAATATAATCATACCCAAGGTCAAACATTAGAGAAAGGTTGGGCATTTGGGGCAATGAAAGCAATGCTGTCAGATATTGAAATCTCAGCAGGAGATTCAGCTCCATTAAAACTGAATACACAATTACTTTCAGCTTGCTACTTTCCATGCATGTATAACTAGTTTGTTCAGCTTGGTGCCCCCTGTGTTAGGCAGAAAAGGTAGGATTGGAATATTTTGAGGAATGGGGAGGGTGCTCCTTTCACAGGAATAAGTGATAAAATGACTGTACAATACACATGCAACTGGTGCATCACCTCAACAATTAATCTGCCTTGAAGAGCAGGGTGAGGAGATCCAAGTAACTGGCTGTGCTCAGGTGCCTTGGAATTCTCCGCAAGTGTTTGCCTGACTTTCTGTGGGTGGCCTTGCAGAAGATGCCCCTGTGGTGCCCAGGGCAAGGTGTGCCTGCTGAGCAGGGCAGACCACGAGGGAAAACAAAAGCAAAGGAGAGAGGCCAATGAAGGTCATTTGGAAAATGAACTGGAAGTGGGTATTAAGAATGGCAAAGGAGCAAGATGCTGGGAAGGGCCTCCCTCAGTCTGGGGATGGCACAGGGAGGGCAGAGAAGCTGCTGGACTGGCTGGTGGGTTGAAATGTGGCTGTTTTACAAAGCTTCATTACTTATCCATAAATTGGACAAGTAGGAGGGAAACTCCACATGCACTTGGCTACTTGGGCTACTCTGCCTGGAGATGTGTCCCTGAGGAGACACTTCCAACCTCAGAGATGCCCCACCAGCTTCAAACAACAAATAGTTATTTAAAACCTCCTCCTCTTAAGGGATGTTCCCTCCAGATCTGGGCTTTTTATCCCAGGGAGCACCAGCTCAACTCATCATTCAGGCCTTTCCCTCTGACATCAGGGACAGACCAGCATTTTGTCATCTCAGGATCAAGGTAAAGGGAGAAATCTTCTGATCTTGCCCAAGAAACTAAATAATTCTTGTAATATTGGGGAGATTTTGCATTATGTGCTTCTTTTATTTCTGAAATGTCTGCACTAGACCTCAAAAGTAACTTAATATTGAAGTTCCAAATTTCACAGAAAAACCAAACCCCTCATAATTTCAACTTCCATTTCCACATTACTGACTTTAAGAAATAGCATGTAAAATTGAGTTATATGCTTATAAAGTTTCTTGTATTGATGGTAGCCACCCAAAATCTTCAGTCTTCCTTATCTGTGTGATTCATACCATCATTTCCAGGTCCATTTACAGTTACAGTACCCCTGGAATGTCGTGCCAGGAAGATATAAATAACTCCATCTCCTCTGTGATTTTGACACATCTCCATGCAGAGTTCAGGCAAATTAATTCCTGATGTTACACCCCAAATTTTTCATTCACACAGAATTTTTCAAGAAGTAAATATTATTAATAAATAACAGGGATTAATATTAAATAGTTTTGTTATCTATTGAAGTCGCAATCAGTAAAAAACCTCCATGTTGTGCCCCTCAGCTCCTCCAGTGTGATGAGTGGTGAGACATTCACTGCCAATGCCAACCAATTGTTGGGATCATCATTTCCCATTCCCTGCCAAAGCATTTCTTCTCTCCCAAATTTTATTCACTCCTGAATTCCCCAACCCCTTCACATGCAGTTCTCCTGCTCAGATGTATCTAAGCTTAAGAAACAACAGAACAGGTGGTTGAAGGTCTTGGAAGGGAACTGTGTAACTCTTCATTTTCCTCTGCAAACACCATGATCCTCCCCAGCCAGCACACCTCCCTCCGTCCCCCTGCAGAAAAAGCTCTACCAAAAGTTGAAGGAACATGTTAGGAAGACATGAAGAACCCCCACGTGCCCAAGCACCTGGATTTCTAATGCAGTTGGTCTAACACAGGTTGTTGTCTCCTCCCCTCTCACAGGGTTCCTAAGCAGGCCAGGACCTTTCCTGTTGCCTCCTGCTTTGAGAGGAATAAAATGAAAATTACTGCCTGTCACAGCTCTGGGGTTCACCACATCTTTCTCATCAGCCTTGGGAGCCTCTCTGGGGTCAGGGAGGACCAAACACCACCATTCCCAGGTGCGGGAATTCTGCCTGTGGACCACAGTGTGAAGGCTGAGCTTGCCCTACTCCCTCTGCAAACCCTTCTCGCTCTCACCTACTATTTCTTCTTGCAATATCCTGTTAAAAGACACCAAAACAGCCTTAATGGGCAGTTCTGCCTCTTTAAAGGGAAAAGTGCAATTTTGGGCAACACTTGAAGGAGCAACCCAGCCTGGCTGTGTCACCACCAGCATGATTGGTACTGGTACATGTTCCCCTCCCCTGAGTCCAGGCAGCATCTCCAGCCCTGTCTCCTGGTGCAGTTCATCCATTCCCTTCTCTGGGAAGCTTCCTGAGGCAAAATGAGACAACCATGGCAATGTTTAATTCTTCTAGTTGGCCAAAGCTTGCTGATCTACAGCAGCTGCTCCCTCTCCTCTTCCCTGAGCACTCAGGTCATGTATAAACATGTGCACATGTACATGTGTGTGCACATACATGTGAAGGAGCAAGATCACCCAAGCGTTGGTAGAACAGCCTTTCCTGTCTTTAATTTCACTTTTTCTGGCTCCACATGTCCATGGTGTCTCACACATCTCAACAGTCTTTGAAGCTGCCATGCTTTCAAGGTCTCACATCTGTCACACTATCAGTACCCTGCCACAGATGAAAAGAATATAATTATGGATTTAGTGTAATCATTGATTTCTGGGCTCCAAAGCATTCAAAGGAAGGTCACTAGTCCACATGGCTGCCCCTCAGGAGAAGGATTTGCATGTGACTATTTCATTTAGCTGAAGACACCCCCAATTAAATGCAGACTCTTCTCTTTGGACTCTGCACCTGGGGCAGCTCAAGGATAATGGATCAACCTCCCCTGTGCCAACTGTGCCCTCTCTGCACCGAGCCAAGGCTGCTCCACCTGTTGGAGGAGCTTCTGCTCACCAGCCCCTTTCATTCAGGAGACAGAGTCTCCCCTTGGAGAAGTGTCCCAGCAGGACTTGGGGGATGTGCCAAGGAGGAGCTGCCCTTTGGGAGGTGCCAGGGAGCCAGCAGGTCGTGCTGGGGCAGGGAAGCCACTGTGCCCTCTCCCAGCCATGCCCCAAGGAGCTGCCCTTTGGGAGGAGACCATGGTGGGGCAGGGGACCCACTGTGTCCCCTCCCAGCTGTGCCCCAAGGGCCACAGGACACATGGAAAGACCTCATTGTGCCCAGGGTGTTTGGCTTAGCAGGAAATGTGCTAATCCAACACAACATCCAAGGGGGCACGGCTGGAGCTGGGGATTCATAAATTCACACCACTCCCTTTATTACTGCTGGCCCCAGATGGTTTCCAGTGGGCACAGGCATAATGAGATCTTGGAAGACATGATTATATTCTTAGGTCAAAATTCTCAGCCCAGTCTCTTTCATCAGGCTCAGAGCTTTGTCCCCCTGAAGTGCTAATATTTTCTGCTGATTGACTATGCAGGCGGCCGTGGGAGGGCACAGGATTGCTGATACAATTATTGACAGCAAAAGCTCCACCAAAAAAAAGGGAAAAACCCCATTTTATATTACTTATGGAATATACAACACCCAGGACCTTCGTTATGGTTCTGTTTTCATAACAAAACAGATGAGGGGGGAAAAAGAGGGCAGGATAAAAGTATTATTTTAGTAAGGGGAAGACAAAGTAGGAGCTTGATCATGAAGACCAGTGAGCTTTATAAATGCATCTTTGAACTGAGAGAGACTTTTTTTTTTTAAATAACTGGTTCTTTGAACCTGGCAGTTGGGAGGAAGTGAGACAGAGCAAACTTTGAACAGTGTGCCTGTGTGGGTCCCCCTGCACCGAGTCTGGCTGCGAGTACAGGTGGCCAAGCACAGACAGTTCCTGCCAATTCCTAAAGTTACACTTTTATCCACTAAACAAGCATCCTGATCCGGGTTACCAAGCAGGGCACTCAACAGGAGCCTCAGACAGCCTGGATTGAATATCACTCCCTCCCCAGCCTGGGCTGTGCAGCCCAGCAAAGCCTGAGCTGACTCTGCTCACCCTTTCCTGTGCTGCTGCATCCTGGGGAATGGCCCTTCCCAGGAGACCTCCTCAGAAAGTGTCTTCTTGTGCAAGACTTGATGCACATGCTTCTATTTTAAAAAGCACATGTTCAGCACATTTCACTTTTGTGAAATGGAATATGGTTTAAGTTGGTTTCAATAAAAAAAAAAAGGGATTCTGCTGGAAGGACTTATGTCAAAGTGCAAAAGGTTTTGTACACAATGAACAGATTTTTTTTCTTGAGGGCCAGAGAGGAGACACTAAAACGAGATCTCTCTGCCACAAAAGCAGTTGCTCTTTTACACACAGGGAATCTACAAGGAGGCTTGTTATGAATTCTCCATCTTTGTATTTATTTTGGATTAGGCTGATTTAATCTACGAGTCACATCAAGAAAGCCAGACCTCGTCTTTAATGAGAAACTTAATATGTATTCCCAGTAAACACTTTAAATGTCAAAGTTTAATGGACAGTATTCAAAGGCCATTATTATGGTAACTGTGCTTTTATATCAGCATGGCTGATGAGGAGTAATTCCTTTAAAGACACTCTTCAAAAAAATCAATACAAACTTTAAATAATAACAATAAAAAAATCCCTGCAGTGCATCTTAATTCAGAGGCTGGACAGTAACAGGACCCTACACAAACAGCAGATCCAAGCCTTGGCAGTGGCTGCTGGGCTGAGGAGAGGTGGGAGCTGTAGGACTGCAGTGCCTGGGAGCACTCAGAGCTCAGCACATTCATAGTCAGCCTTCCTCGCCTCGAGTTCAAGCCCAAACCCACGTCAGCCTCATCCTCCCTGAGCTCAGCTCTGCCCTCCCCTGTGCTCTGCCCCAGAGCCAGCCCCACTCTCACCCAGGCACAGGCACCCCCAGGAGTCCCTGCTCAGCCCATCACTGGGAAATTCTGCAGAGCCAAACTTAGCAGAGGATCCTTACTCTTTGCATAAACACACCTGGAGTGTCCCACCTGATTAACAGCAGCCTCTTCCCTGGACCTTCCAACACTCCTCCTCCAACCCCCTGCCCTGGGAGCAGTGTTGGGGTGAGGACCTCCACCCAGCAGGCACAGTAAACTTTTGCTTGAGTTTACTGATCCAAACCAGTGGCACAACCTGCCTTTGCCCCAGGACTCCCTGCACAACGTGATCCATCCCATGGCCAAACACATCAAAAGGGTCCTGCACTTCCACACACACTTCCACTTCCCCTTCTCTCCCAGATGGACACACACAGATTCTCAGGAATGCCTCAGGAAGGTCCTTACACATATCCCAGCATGATCCCTGTTCCCTGAAACAGAAGGTGGAAGAGCTCCTGAGTGCAGGTGGAAAAGCTCCTGAGTCTTTCCTCAGGCCTTCCTTGACCTGAAGGAGCTTCTTCCCACATGAGCCCCAAAATCTGTGACACCACAACATTTATCAGAGAAAAAGCCTCTTCAAGCAGCTTCAACTATATTTGCAGCCATGGATGTGTTTAGCAATTTATAGATGATTTTCTTTAATTGCATTTAGAATCAATTAAAGCAGTTCATTTATATGGAATGATGTAGCAACCCAAAGCTGCTGTTTACTCATTCCCTCCACTGAGGAACTTCCCCTTCGGCAACAGGGTTGAACTTTCAAAGGAAATGATGAGAGTTACATTCCTGCAAACTCAGAAAGGCACCAAAATAATTCCTTTTCAAACAGATTCAGAGAGATCAAAAGCTCTGGTTTCTGTGGATCCTCCCTCTGTTGTCAACCAACATGATGTTATTTTATCTGAACATGCAGAAAATCCAGGAATGGGGAAGAGAATTCCTTTATCTGAGTGTTGTTAGAACATGGAGTCACTTAAGGAAAATGAGTAATTGTTGCATATTTATTTAATTTGCTGACTAATGGCTGTGTATTTGCTGTCTCACTGTGGTTCCAGCTCTGCTCCACTCTCAGCTGGCGGAGAAGGGAGAAACACTGGAGATAATCCCAGGACTTCCAGAATTCTCCTGCAGCAATTCTTGGAGAACAGCAAACAGCACAAATATTAATTGGTTCTGATTCCTTGTGCTCCCCAGAATGCACCTCCCTGGGCTGTTGCCAGCTGATAATCAGAGGCTGGAGCTCCCTGGCAATGAGCAGTGCCAGCAGTGGAGCTGGGGGAGACACCCACGGGGAGGCAGGAGCTGCTTCCCTGCTAATCCCACCAGCCCTGGCTCTGCTGGGGCCACACAGCTGGCCCTGCTGGGAATGTCCCCAGGAGCAGGGGAGGCAAAGGAAGGAGTTCAGCTCTGAATCTGTGCCCTTGGTGCCCAGCAGCCTGCCCAGCCCCAGCAGCACCTCCAGGGGTGCCCTATGGATTCTGTGCCAGGTGCCCACCTGAGCTCCCACTCCCATCCTTCACAGAACAGCAGACAGGAGCCAGCTCTCCATCTGAAGCAGCCAACTAGTTCCAAAATGCACAAAACAGGGAAGAAAAAGGACCATGACCCTTCAGTGAGGCCCATTTTTACTGCCTTGTGGAATCTTGGAACCTTCCTACGAAACACTCCCCAGCCAAAGACTGAGAATCCTCAGGAAGTGTCAGCATTGGCTCCTAAAACTTATTCCCCTCTTCTTGTCCTTTGGAAAGAGCTGTCTGCTACTGCTCTGAAAGGGGTTAAAAAAGCATGGCTTGATCCCAAAGGAGAAAGCTGTGAAATCCACAAAAGGTGCAAAGGCAACCAAACCCAGAGAATTCCCTGCTGGGTTTTAATACCTGGATGCAAATAAAGAGTTCACCTGATGACACAGGTAAGGATGAGAAGAAGAGGGGCAGGAGCCTCTTCAGTTTTAAACTGTACATTAAATAGACACCAGCAAAATTCTCTAAATAACCTTCTATTATTTCTTACCCATTCTCAAATCGCAAATCTGTGTTTTTTCTATTTGGTTTTAATTATCTTGATTGGGACAAAAAATAATCCAGAAGAGATTGTCCTTCCCTTCTGCCTTTTATTTTTGTTCCCAGCAAAAGCCAGATGCCCTTTGGACCTTGTGGAGTCTCAGGGACATGTCAGAAGCCTGAGGAGCCCTTGCAGTGCCTCAGGACCAGCCAAAAGGGGCGTCCCTTGAGCCCAAGTGGGAAGGGGCAGGTCCTTCCTGGGCTCCTTGGAATGGCTGAGGATCAGCCACTCACTTTCTTGATGTTAAAAACGTGATGGGAGAGATCAATGTCTGCAGTGTGTCATTTCTGAGGAGTCAGGAATGAAAGGACAGGACTCTGATTTTTGTGTTTGATGTGTTATGTCCCATCCTCTGGTCGGTTTTAGACCACAGAGATTCCAGGATTATCCCTCTCCAAAACTTTGACTCAGCCTCTCACATGTGATATTGTTCCAATTGCTTTTTGGCCTCTTTTCAAATGGTGGCTGCTGAATGATCTGCTCTGAATTCTAAATAAAGGGAAACTTTAAATATCCCGTGCTCTGTGCTGGTAGCACTGGGCCTCAGAATCCTCAGTCTGCATTCTCACAAGGCAAAAAACTCCTTTTAGTTCATGTATCTACAATGCCATTGGAAACTTAGAGAAGCTGCTGGTGTGTAAGAAGGAGCTTTGCTGGATGCTCCAAACCCTGGAAGTGTCACAGAAACAGAAGGTTTGATAAAGGGGAGGACAAGAAAGTGGCTCTGTTTGTTTGGTTGGTTGGTTTGTTTGTTTTTGTTGGGTTTTTTTGGTTTTTTTGTTTTTTGTTTCTGGGATCTATTTTGACATGGCACAAAAAATGGATGGAAACCTGTCAACCCAAACACTGAGGTTGTTCCAAACTCACTGATGCACCTTGAAATAAAACATACAATGCCCAAGAGGAAAGTACTGGAAAACAGATTTTCCAGTAAAGCAGATAAATAAAACAATTGATAATAGAAATCAATCTGAATGTGGATTTTCTCATGAGAATTCCCATTCTGTCCATGGCACTGAAGGTGGGTGAACAGCAGCAACCCCTTTTTTTGTATGTTGGTTGGTTGGTTTGTTTCTGGTTTTGTTTGGTTTTGTTTTTCTAGGATTCCAGCAGAGATGATTGGCATCTTCCTTCAAAAATTGGTATTTTTTTTGTGATTTCACATTTCAGTTGTTCTTCCTTTAGTCCCAAACTGCTCACGCAAGAAAAGCAGCTCAAAACCACCTTTCAGCCTGAACAACTGAAAACAATCCAACCTTATTCAGCACAACCTGGAGCTCTGAGATGCTCTAAAATTCAGAGGGCTCTCTCCTAGCCCAGCTCAGGCCCAGCAGGGCACAGCCGGAGTGCCCATCCCAGGGCTGTGCCAGGGGCACTGACAGGGGCACTGACAGGGCTTCAGGGATCTTCCCCTGGCCAAACTTTATCCATAAAGCCCAGGCTGCTGTGCCTTCCAAACAACCTGCCTTGCCCAAATTAGGGCAAATTCTGATTTTCCTGCTGTTTGTCAGCACACGGAGAGAGTAAAGCGCTTTTTGATGCCCATGGACATGGGAAACATGCCCTGCAAACCCTCCTGTGTGGAAGGAGCTGTGGCCAAACTCCTTACCTGACAAATGATTTCACCCTTTCATTTTCCCCTGAGCCATTCAGGTTTCCCAATGCAGCTCATTCAGTGTTCCAAGCCCCAGGAATTACATCCCTACCCTTGAGTCCCCAAAGCCAGTTCCCATCGGAGATGCCCTGGATTTGCTGAGAGAGGTTCACATAGGGATGATCCAGCCACTCTATGCAGTTTTTGCTGCTTTGCCTCCAAAATGAATAACACAAGCCAAAGTTTGCAGTGACAGGAACCTGCAATTGCCCCCTGAAACCAAAGACCTCTCACTGAGCTCCAGCAATTCATGTCTTCATTTATTCCTCATGTGGATATATCTATCTGTATCTGTATCTGACTTGTAAAATTTACTAAATATGATTCATTTGTTTATAAAGAGTATAATTTTATCTGGAAAGTTCCCTACAAGATCATTGCTCTGGAAGTATTTTTATTCCTTGTTTTGTTTTTTTTTTCTATTCCTTTTTTTTACTTGCTAAAAGACTAAGCATTATCTACTAATAACATGAAGATGCAGAAAAGAAAAGGTCAATTTAATTGCAACTACTATTTCCTGGGGTTTAAAAGGGAAATGTTGAAGCTAAGATGACATTGACAAATTGCTACTATTTATTTAAATTGTGTAATGCAATCTACCAGTAGTTGTATAATCTGCATGTTTGAAGCAGTTGACCCGTCCAACTAATGCAAACAAATTACCCTCCCGGGTGCCCACTCCATCCTCTGAGCCATTAGAGCTCCTCAGCCACCAGCATTTAATACACAAACTCTCTTAGTTAAAGGGTTCCAGTGACTCTGTGCTATAAAATGACCAGATCTGGGGTGTCAGAGCAGAGCCCAGGTCAGCAAAGTTGGGTTTGCTGTCCCTCAGCCCAAACAAAGCCCATGGGGACAGTTTGGGGCTCCCCTGTGCCCCCCTGTGTGCCCAGCAAAACCCTCCCCTGGCACGGGGTTCAGTTCCCCCAAACTCCAGCACTGGGGGAAGGGGTTTAACCTTGCAGAGATTTCAGTGCAATAAGGAAAGTGGGCTGGGGGAAGTGTTTGCATTCTCAATGATTCCAGGAAAATGAAGGCTCTGTTACACACAGGGCAGGAACAACTCTGGTTTGCTCCCTGATTTATAGAAATGCCAATGCAGGGATTTCACAATTCATGCAAATCAACTCACCTGAAGGGAATGGGCTTGTTTGTCTCAGTAAAAAACGAATAAAAGCTGGTGTAATTAGTAAAGCAATAATTCCCCCAGGAACTCAGTGCTGGTGGGGTGTGCAGGGGAAAATTGCCTGTTCTCCATCGTGACAAACGCACCAGTGGAAACCCAGAATTGGGCTTTTATCACACTGAGAGCTCTGCCCTGGGATTTATGGAGCAAAGTCCTCCTCAGGCAGCAGCACTACCAGGAGACACCTGAGGGCTCCCATGTCTTCCCCTCCCTTTCTCCTGCCCTTGGATCAGTCCTTTAAGGCCCAGGCAGTCAATAGAGCTTCCTAAGAGCAAGGAGATGGATAAAGGCAGCGTGGAATGATTAAATCAATCAGGAAAGTAATAGGCCTATAACCAAAGGAAAGTCAATAGGTTATATATCACTGACAGCCTATAAAGTCATTACAGGAGCTTATGGGACTGAGTCACACAATTAATTGCTGAAGAAAAATCTCGTGGTTGCAGCAAAAAAGTGTATTTTTGGCATATTGGTACAAGGCTGGTCCTTTCCATGAACTTTTCTGGAAGATAACTAAGCAACAACAAAAATAATCCCACAAACTGAATCCCCTCAAATTACCAAACCATGTGGAAGAAGCTTTTTCCAAGCTGTTACTGAACTTCCTTCTTACAATCTGTACTTTAGGTGGAAAAAAAGCCTTTATGAAAGGATGCATTTTCCAAAGATCAAGCTGGAGCTGGTTCCCACAATGAAAAGAAATAGGTGGGATCAAGTAGCACCTGTAGAAACTGCCAAAGGGAGGAGAAAAGGAGAGATTCTGCAGAAATTTGGGGAATTTTGCTGCCAGAGTACAGATATTAATAGTTTCATGTGGCTGGTTGGGAAAAGGACGATGCCTTTGAAGAGCTCTCTGGAGAGATTTCATTCCATTGAAAGTAAGAGGGAGAAGGAGCTGAGCAAAGGGCTCTGATTCAGGCTCTGACCCCTCTCACAGACTCATCAACAACTGCTCCAGGTCTCACACGCAGAAATGCAGAAAATAAACCCTTTTGCACTTAAAACCTCCATCAATCATCTCCAAACTCAGAGATTTAAGCAAATCCAACCACGAGCTGCCTCTGCTGCAGGGGAGAGGATTTTACCTCAGCAAAGGGGCTTGTTTTTCCCTGCAAAAATTCTCCTGTATTTTCCTACCTCTGAGGAGTAATTAAGTGACTCATGGGTGAGATGTAGAAAATTGATACTTGTCAGAGGTAAAAACAATGATCAGTGCACGAGGTAAGTTTACCATGGAATTGGGATTGGAGTCTTTGCTCACGTTCCTTGCCTAGTTTGGAATTGTTCTGGTTCCCAACAATCAGCCATTGTCAGCTGCTAATTATTAATTTCTCTGGGTTTAACATCTTCTAAGCTGAAATGACATTGAAAGGTGGTTTGAAAAGTAAAGTCATTCAACCTTTTCTCAATTCTGGTTAAAAGCTGCTCTTTGATAGGACTCGTGGTTGAATTTTCCCTTTCCATCTTGTATTGCCACACCCTGGACCTGCATTAAAGATCCAACTACCTCAAGAAATCCAAATTATTTGGCAGGTTAGTTCAACTTTAAGTTCGGATTTCCAGAGAAACAAATCTGCATTAACATGAATGATAACACACGAGGTGTTTTAAATGAATAGTAATTAAAATTTAGTAGGATGATAATACGCTAATTAAATATCAATTGTTTGCGCAGGACCACTTATTGAGTTTAATAAGTATGTAAAAGATATTAATCTAGTTGTCATGCAATTACCTCATTGAGGGGGAGTGGGAATATGTGCGTGTGTGTGGGAAGAGCAAATCATGAAATGCAAAAATCCAGTTT
This sequence comes from Sakesphorus luctuosus, assembly GCA_013396695.1. NCBI lineage: Eukaryota > Metazoa > Chordata > Aves > Passeriformes > Thamnophilidae > Sakesphorus > Sakesphorus luctuosus. Next base: position 492,006 of record VWZD01001087.1, on the reverse strand, counting down.
GAAATCTGCGTTAAGGTTATGACAGAACTGAAGGCAAAATGAAGGCATTGCCCTTTCTGTGCTGCCTTGGAGCTGTTGGGATGCTCAGGGGGCTGAGCTGGGGCTCCAGCAGGGCTGGCAGGGGGGCGGAGGCAGCAGAAATGGAACTGCAGCATCATGGAATGGTTGGGTGGAAGGGACATCAAAGCCCACCCAGTGCCACCCCTGCCATGGGCAGGGACCCCTCCCACCAAGCCCTGTCCAACCCCAACCAACCACGGCAAACTCAGCCCTCGGAATGTTCCACTGACAAACAGCACCTGGGCATTTATTCTACGACCTCCCCACAGTCAGATATCAACAATCCCAACCCCCACACTGAGCACTCCCAAGAATTATTGGCATTTTTCCCTGCCTTGTGATAATGTTGCATTAAGTGCCCGACACAGAAGGAGGAAATCTTTGGCCATTTCTCTGGGATTTGCACATTAATGAAGTTTTCTGCAAGGCTGTTGTGACAATTGTACATGGACTTATCAACTTCAGCCCCCTAAATAGAAATAGGCACTTTTCCCCCTCTGGATCATAATTTCAACCTGACAGGTTTTTAAAACGGGAGATGGGATGGGCCCCACATTTTTCTTATAAATTATCCATCCTTTCTGCAGCAACTTTGGAAGCAGTGCCAATTTTTTTATAGCTCAGAGCAGTTATAAAATATTAACCATATCAGACTTTATTTTTTCCACAGCCCTGCGTGGAAAAAAAGCAAGATTTTTCTGCTCCCATGTTTACACAGGCATTAGAGACAGAGAAAGGTGGCAGGAAATTGGAGCTATTTTCCTGCTAACCAAGGGGAAAGGAGTTCACCTACATTATTCCAGCAGGACTTTGACAACCCTATTCACAAAAACTCACAGAGAAGAGGAGCTCCCTCTTTCCCAGCAGGGCTGTCTCCATGTTTAACCAGCCTTTCTATCCAAAATCTTTGCTGCAAAGGAAGTTAATTCCTTCTTTTCCTAAGCCCAGCAAAGAGAGAGACACTGACTTTCCTGCCAGCTCGTTCAGCCCTGTCTCCAACCCACTGTTTGTGAATCTTTCCTCAGTTTGGTCCTTCCCAGGGCTCTGGGTCCTGCTCAGCGTCCCTGAAGGTCCCTGGTGAGCCAGGGCTGCTCAGCCCCCGAGCCTGCCCTGCCCTACCCTCAGGAAACTTGGGAAAAGGTTGGAAGCACAAACAGAAATGAATCTGAAGAACAGCTTCGAGATAAACCCCAGGGGACAGACAGTGTTTTTCCCTCCCCCTCCCAGCGCTGCTCTGTGATAACACCCAGTCTGGGGGGCAGAGAACAGGCAGCAAAAAAGAGTTTTCTTCTTCCAAACACCAAATATTAGATTACCAAAAAGCTTAATATGAAGAGGAGAGGAAAGAAAAGATGAGTGAGGTAAAAATTACAGTTTGGAGAAGTTCTGTGCAGAAAATAGAACCAAGTGGGTGTGAAGAGTGAGGTCCCATCAGTGGGGTTAGGGCAGCTCTGGAGAGTCTCCCAAGGGAGATTCTCTCAGCCTGGATTTTTTTTCCTCCCTGCAGCCACACTTCAACACATCCACGTTCTGAGCCTCTTTAATTAATTAAAAGGAGAGCATAATTAATGCAGCAACTCTTATTCTGGTTTAGGCCATCAGAGGGAGGGGGGGAGGAGAACTGTGGGGAGCAAATGCCCCTGGAATTGAGCTTTTTGGTGACACAGAGCTGCTGCAAACCCAGTGAGGAGGCAACAATTCTCATCTTGCTCTGCATCCCCTGCAGGACATGGGGGAGGGCAACCCACAGAAAGGGCAGGGATGGAAACCCTCCTAGAGGAGAAAACACTCTCTCTAAGCAGCAGCAGCTTCTGCAGCTCAAATACTTTGGGCTCAAATACTTCGCTGGGTCCTCTCCTTCCTGCAGCTCACCCCACAGACTTTGGGAGGCTCTGCAGTGCCACCTGGGCATCCTTATTCTCTTTCAAAACCATCAGTTGTTGAGAGGAACAAGTCAAGAGTTGTGTTTGGGGGAGCAAAAGCAGCCCAGGCTGAGGCTCCAAGGCAGGCAGGGGTTTGCAGTGGGATAATTCATAAATTGTCACTGCTGGGTTTGGTGTCCTCAGGGGGCTCTGCAGCCCCAGGAGCTGCCTGGGCACTGCCCCTCCTTGGCATGGGGGCACAAACAAGCATGGGGCAGGGGGTTAAATGGGCTGCAGAGCCAGGCTGGCACACTGGTGCCAGCTGAGCCAAACTGGGGGCAGGGGAGGGACAAGAGCTCAGATTATGCAGCTGAAATTCCCCCCCACTGGCTGATGGCACCGCATCCCCCTCATTCCAGGTCTGCATTGGGAAAAACTCCCATTTCCAGGCCTGTAGATGAATATTTCCACAATCATTCAGCAGCCAAACAGGCCCTTCCAGCACATCCCTACGGGGCTGGAACAGGGGGGTGTTGGCTGAGCCCTCTGGGCCACGTCCTGGAATGGTTCCTCAGGAGATGTTGCTCTCTCATATCTCAAAACCTACTTCCAGATTTTTTTTCCCTTCATTTGAAGATCACTGACCTGGTGCAAGAAAATATTTTCTCTCCATAGGAGCCAGACCTCTTCCCTTCCTGTGACTTTCCAACCAGCAGAACTTTGAAGAATTTTTGTGCATCTCTTCCCACTCTCCAGAGCACCCAGTTCCTTCCCCAGGCAGAGCCCCTGACGTTTCCCAAACATAAATAAACTCTCTCTACAGTCAAACTCTCCATTTGCATTTGTACCTGTGTGTGCTTCACAGATTTCTCTCCAGCCCACCAACAGCATTTCTTTTTGCCAACCTTTCTAAGCGACAATCTTTGACTCCCAGGATTAAAATGACCAAAAAATTATTTTTATCCTTGTGCTGTTCCTTTCATATTGGATCTGTGTGAAGTTCTCACACACTTTGAGCGAATAAAGGCTCATTTCTAGATCTATCACAGAACAGCAGAAAGCTGACCTTCCAACTGCTCTGCCCTGGCCTTAGGAATGGCTTTTACAACATTATACAGATATTTAGGGCTGTAGTTACATGAACTGGGTGGTCCAGGTAACTCTGGTTATGATAAAGTCTGGTGGAGAACTAGAACTCTGCTAGAGTGGTTGTTTTGGTGGCAAGGGTTTGAGAATTCCATAAAATTAAGGTCAGGAGAGGAACTTTGAAGACAATTCAGAGATTAAAATGCAAATTTTCACTGGACTTGAAATCTAAGAGATTGAATCTGGCCATGGATGTGGCACGTCCAAAAAAACCAGCCTTCAGCCAAGCAGCCCAACTGTGCCAACACAAAACCAGCTGGAAAGAGCATCACCTGGCAAGGCATCACCACCTCCAGCTTTGGAAATGCCCTTCCATTCTCTGGGAATTTCCATGTGCAACAATGAAGAAAAAAAATCTTAAAAAAGAGCTTCCAGGAAAAGAAATTCAATCTTTGTGGTCATTTTCTATTCTAGTGCCTCTCCCTCCCTCCCTCCCTCGGGCTCTGCCCACACAGCTTTTTATATCAAATATTGTTGTCAGGATACTCTGAAATGGTCATTACAGTTTCCTGTTGGGTCATAACACAAACACTTCTGGAAACAAAGTTTGGGGCTCACAGCATTCCCTGGGTGCCCCTTGCTGGAGAGAGCCTTCCTTGGGTCCCTTCTGTGCTGCAGGGCTGGGGCAGGACCTCAAGGACCCCAGGGAGCTGCAGGGCTAGGGCAGGACCACAGGGACCCCAGGGAGCTGCAGGGCTGGGGCAGGACCACAAGGACCTGCAGACCTGGGGCAGGACCCCAGGGACCACAGGGAGCTGCTGCAGGGCTGGGGCAGAACCCCAAGGACCCCAGGGAGCTG